>JBCFXG010000042.1:290000-535000 GCA_039720435.1 Amazona ochrocephala | reverse complement strand
CCGGCCAGCGGACGCCCGCGGCACGCCGGCGCGCGCCCCACCGACCCTGACCCGCCCCCGACGAGGACGGGGAGGAGCTCTTTTTGCTGCACCGACCCACGGAGGAACACCGTTGCGGACGTGATGGTGGCGGCGTGGCGGCATGGCGGCGGCACCGGCACCCACTGGCGACCGGCGAACGCGAAGCGGGCGCGCCTGGGGCAGGGCCGGAGCGGCACCAGCGCTGGCGCGCCACCGACCCCGGTGGCCGGCCCTCCCCACGCCGCCGCGGGCAAGGAGCCGGGACCGCTGCGCAGCTTTCGGCGACTTTCCCTTCTCGCTCGCTGGCCATGGCAACCGAGCTTGCCCATCTCCCGCGAGACGGGGGATGCGCGCCCGGCTCTCTATCCTGCTCACCAGCGGCCGGCCGGGACTGAGCCATCCCCCATGAAGGCCGGCCCGCCTTGCGCCTCTTGTAGGCGCCGGGTCGTTCGCTCGCTCGGCCGAGCATGCTGAGCGGCGGTGGGAGGGGTGGGGCGGGGGAGAGGGGACCGGCCCCCCTCTTCTCCCCGCTGCATCGGCACAGCATCGGACGTGCTAGAGGAGGCAGCGACCCGCCGAGGCGGGTGCGACCCGGCGACCAGCGCGTCTCACCGGGGCAGCTCACTCGGCAGCAGGCGGGGAGGCGGCACGGAAAGAAGCCCAGGCGGCCAGCGGCCGCAGCGGAGGGGGCCGCCCCCCTGCCGCCCACGGTCCTCGCCTAACTTGGCTTTTCCCCCGTTCTCTCGGGCTCGGCCACCCCACCGCCCAAGCGCTGCTCGCAGCCAGCACCCACGGGCGCACGGACCGAGGCCTGCACCGGCACACCTCCCGTGGTACAGGACACCTGAGGGCTCGCGGGGCCACGCAGCTGTCACACAGCCCGGTTCGATAACAAGTCCGTGGGAACTCCCCCATCGTCCAGCAGAGAGCAGGAAGGACAACGCCGACTCGGCGGGGCACGCACCTCGCCGGCCCAACACGCTCACGGCTCCTTCTCCCTCGGGGAGAGGGGGGAAGAAAGAGGACGACACCTCGCAGGCAACGGGAAGCGAGCTAGAAAGGAAACCACCCAGCCTGAACACCGGGCACCACCCGTGGCCCAGCCCGAGGATGGGGAGCACAGGCGAGCCGGCCCGCTGGGGGCCCTCTCCGACGCGACCCGAAGGGCCTCATCGATCGGTCGGGAAGACAGCGAAGGCTACAGAAAACGCACAGGCCTGCCCACGGTAGGCCAACGGTGGGTCCTGAGACAACAGCCAGCCCCGGCGGGGGCCGTTCGGGGCCGCCGGGCAGGGAAGGAGGAGAAAAAAAAAAAACAAAAAAAGGCCAAGGGGAGAGGCTCCCGCGAGCTTCTCTCTTTTTCCCCAGCCACGGTTTTGGCTTGCCCGCTTCGCAGGCTCCAGCCTTAATGCCGAAAAGGAGACAGGTGAGAAACGGGCGAAAAGGAGAGCGAAGTGGCGGAGGAGGAGGGGAGATAGAGCGGAACGAAACCAAAAATGAAATTTCAAGGAGAGAAAAGAGAAAAAAAACCAGGCGGCACCGCCGCTGCTGCCTCCTTCTCATCCCCACACCACCGGGCCCCTAGGCAAGGGCGAGCAAGAGCCGGACGCTGACCAAGGCATCACTGGTGCCGGGACGTACACACCAACGGGCTTGCCAGTGCCATCATTGGACAGCCCTAGCTCAAAACTCACGGAGCGGGCTAGAGAAAATTCCGACCCGGGAAAGATCCGAGTCCCACCACGGGCATCCAGGCTTCGAGTGCCGGCCTCCGCCGCCTCGCCTCGCGGGAAAGCCGAACGAGCACCCCTCAGGAAGCGCCGCAACGGCTGCCCAGCGTACCCTGCTATCGACGGCTGAGCCGCGGGCGTGACAGTCGCTCGCTAGCGCTGCTGCGGAGCCGAGCCACTACTCGCTCCTGTAATACGGACAGATAAGCCACCTTCCGCGGCGGCTTGCAGTTCCCAGCGTCTAGGCTCAGCGAGGCGGCGAGCTAGCGAAGGAGAAAATTACCATCAGGCAGCTGGAGGCAGGGAGAAACAGCGACGCCCTCAACCTGTTCCGCAGGCAGCGGCTCCGGCAGGTCTACCGCGAGACCTCGGAGAGGCGGCTAAGTCCGACGCGAGCCGAAACACCCGCTAGAGGCGGCGCGCGGAACTCTCCCTGCAAATGCGGCTAAGTCGCGGCGGGGCCAGGTAGACCTGACGGCAAACTGTGGCCCCCACCATGAGCTTGCCGTCCATCCGCCAGGAGGCTCGCAGGCAGGCTCGGGCAGTGTTTGCAGGGCGCGGGTCTCGGTGCTGCCGGGTGCTCGCCAGCTTTTTCTTGGTTGTGAGGGGTTATTTTTGGCGGGTTTCTTTTTCGCCTTCGTTCTGTTGTGTTTTGGTTTTGTTTTTTTTTTTCTCCCCTTCCGTTTCCTTTCGTTTCGTTTTTCAATTGTTCGTGTTGTCGGGGGCGGGGGGGTTGGTGAGGGGTAGGTTTCGGGGGGGGGGGGGCGTCTGGTTTTCGGGGGTTTCTTTTCAGTTTTCCCGTTCCGTCGGCCGACAGTCCCCCTGAAACTCCCTCTGGCTGGTGTCGGGGACCGGGCGGGCGGAGGCGGCTGCCCGGGTCCCGGCGCTCGCCAGATGTTTTTTTTGTTCCGTGGGGGCTTGGGGAGTTACATTGTTTTTTTGGTTTCAAACACATCTCTGGCTGGCGAGGGGGGGCACCACAGCACCAGCTCCTGGGAAAAATGACCGCAACTGCTGAACCGAGGACGCGCTGAAATACACTAGTGGATCATCCCCCCCCCCCCCCCCCCCCCCTTCGCAACAGGTTGGGAATACATCACAAAGATGTTCTTCGGGTTGTGGTATTGGGGAGACGGGTTTGAAAGTTACCAAAAGAGGTAAAGACAACATGGTTGAGGATAGAACGGAGGGCTATGTTTCCCCAAAGGTACCGGATCAGAGACCACCTCCGATTCAGGAGGAATCCTGTGATCCAGGTGAAGAACAAGAATGAAGTGTCAAGACAATTCCCTCCACTCGCGTTGACGCCCGTGTCCGTCGGAAAACTAAGACGGTCCTGCAAGCCCCTCTTAGGGAAACAATGGAACTGGAGGGACGTACCCAGATAAAAGTGAATTTCTCTTTCGGAGATTTGGATAATGGGAAGCAGATTGCAGGAAAACTATCGAAATGACCCTGCAGGAGTAGCTAAGAAATTTAAGAAGTCAGGATCGTGATTGAAAGGATCTGGATGGAATATTGGATGCATTAAGAAAGACAGAAAAACAATTTGTAGTAAAAACTGCTTGTGCTCAACTAAATGCCCAGATCACTGCAGGGACAATGCCTGGGAGGACTGAAGATCATATACGTTTTGCAAGCTCCTGTGTTTAAGTGTGGGATGAGTGCCGGGGCAGCAGAGGTGGAGGAAGAATGTCAGGCAGAGTTGAAACAGTGAATTCTTCTCCTGTGGGATGAGATCAGTGTGCATACTGTAGGAAATTTGGGTGTTGGAAGTGAGACTGCCCTAAAAAGAATAACCACAAGGTGGCATGTGGAAAAGGCTTTGTGGAGTCCTTGCTCGGACGGGATCCTCAGCACAGCCCTCAAGATCTGCACATAGGACCTCACAACCAAAACAGAACACCCACATGCTAAACAGGTATCAACCACAAGAAGCCCAACTTCCCTGAGGTAGGAATGTGAGCAGGAGACTTTGAGGATCTGGGGGATTTCACAGAAGAACTGCTCCACAGCATTGCCTTGGCAGAGGGGGAGTGAAAATACATTGGTTGTGTGCAGCAGAGCAGGGAGAAACCCAATGCCCCAGGCAGCTGCTGCCTTGTGGACACAAGCTCTGCTGCCCAGGATGGTCCCATACAGCAGGGGCTTGCAGATGGCCACGTAGCAATCATGGGACAGGATGGTGAGAAGAGAAAACTCAGTTAAGATAAAAAAGAGAAAGAAAAAGATCTGTGCAGCACAAGCTGTGTAGGAGATGGCCCTGGTGTCCCAGAGGGAATTGGCCATGGATCTGGGCACAGCAGTGAAGATGCAGCCCAGGTCCAGGTGGGAGAGGTTGAAGAGGAAGATGTACATGGGGGTATGGAGGTCCTGGTTACAGGCTGTACTGGTGATGGTGAGGCCGTTGCCCAGAAGCTCAGGCAGGGAGATGCCCACGAAGAGCCAGAAGTGCCAGAGATGCAGCTCCTGCATGTCTGGGAATGGCAGGAGGAGGCAGTGGGTGATGGAGCTGCCATTGGACATCTGCTGTCCTAACTTAGGGAAAAAAAACACAGTGACAAATTAGGGAACACTGCTCAAAACTGACACCTTTTCCCACAGACCCTCCACCTCCCAGACACAAACACTTTCCAAGGAGAGTTGTGAATTCTCTCGGCCACGGCACTTCTCGGTTTAGTTTTCTCCTGCTCCCAGATCATATCCCTGCTACCTGGAGATTTTCCTGCTGGGAGGTGTATCCCCGTCCTATGTCTTTCCCTGTGAGTGCTCACAGAGCTCATGTGGACCTCTCTGCACTCACTCTGGTCCTCCACAAACTTGCCTGTTTTATGGGAACTGCCTGGGCACGTGTTCCTGTTTCCAGGTGTGTAACGGCAGGTCAGAGCAAGTCTCATGGATGATGCTGGGGCTGTCCATAGGCAGAGGAGTGGCTGAAGGCACATCAGCGTGCTCGTATCAGACCCGCTGCTCACTCAAAGTTCCACCTCAGAAGTCTCAGGGGCTTCTTCTAGCATGAAAGCTCCTTTTTCCCCAAATTCATCACAAAGAGGAAACTGAGAACACAGGCTCACAAAAGCTCTTTGTCTTTATAGCAACCCCTGCCTTAAGCTTCCCCTTTGAAAGTCCTCTTGAAAATGTCCTGGGCTCATCTGGAGCTGTGACTAACCCTGACCCACACAGGACCCGCTCTACAGCAGCAGGGTCCTTTGGCTGCCCTGCTGGGGTCAACCCTTGCCCCCCAGCTTCTCCCCCAGTGCCATGATGAGCTCCTGGGCAGGCTGAGTGCTGACCCTGGCAGACAGCAGAGTCCCTGCCCAAGCACACAGCCCCTGGGCTGCAGGGACCCTGCTCCCAAGGACAGCACTGGGCACCCCTGGCTGCACACCCACATTCACACCCTGCAGCCAGCCCCTGCGCAGGGCATCTGCCTTGTCCTGTCCCTCCCATAGTGCAGAGCGAAGCCCTGCTCTGCAGCACACCCTCCAGCTGCTAACAGAAAAGCCTGGAGAGTAAACCCTTACAGGGTTACATCAGCCATGGCATGCACCAGCTCTACAAGACCTCTCCAGGATACTCATCTTAATTTTGCTGCTGCCAGAGACTTCTTGTGACCGCAGATGTGAAGATTTCTCTGTGCACAAACTCAGCTCTGTCCATCCACTCCAGAGTGCCTTTAGTCTCTCTCTCCCAGATCCTGTCTCCTCAGTACCTGCAGGCAGTGCCCCAGCCCTGCTCCTGGGCACAGCTGTCTCTCTGCAGTGGTGCCCCCTTGTCACCATCTATCTGCGTCCCAGCAGCCCGGCCCAGCTCAGCAGCAGAGGCCCAGCCCAAGGTGGCTCTGCCTCTGTCCCCTGGGCTCCCTCCAGGGCTCCCTGGGGCTCCAGGGGAACCCCATGGGAAACAGCCTGAAGCAAGCATTGATGTTCCCTCCCTCAGCTGGCAGACACACTGCCTTCCTGCAGGGTCAGTTCTCTGATGAGAAACAGAGTTTGGTCTGAGCATCAAGATTTTGTAGAATCATTGAACCACTTGGGCTGGAAAAGACCCTAAAGATCGACTCCAACCATTAACAAAACACTGTTAAGTCCACCACTGAGCCTTGTCAACAAGTGCCGCATCTCCATGTCTTTTAAATACCACCAGGGACTGCTACCCAAACACTTCTGTGGGCAGTCTGTTCCTTGTCCCATCATCAGACAGAACAACCAGGCCATTACAGGCAGGCATCTCCTTTACCCCTGCTGAAGAAAGGGATTCAGCCTGGTTGATTGAGGTATCTCATCCTGGGATTGTAGCCCTGGGGCTGGAATGGGACTCAGCTCCCCCCATGAACACCACAAACCCACAGGAGGTGGGATTCAAAGATCACCCATGTACCACAATCCCCAGTGTCTGCAGCAGCACAAAAGGGAATCTCTGAAGTCACAGCCGATTTGGAAAAGCAAAACCTCATTTCCAGAACTCACTCCCATGGAACTCACCAGTTTGGCGAGTCCCGAACCTGCTTGAAGAAGGTGATTAACAATTAATTGCTGATGTTTAAATGGCAACACAGGTCCTTGAGAGCTGCTGCTCCAAACAGTGCAAACTTACAGAGACTTTGCAAGCAGCTGCACAGCCCTGGATGGCAGCATTAGGCTTAAGGAGATGTTCTTTATATGATTCCTTTTCAAGAGGAGGATAAAGAGAAGTGTGCTTGTACTTAGTAAGGTCTACAGCAAACCTTTACCACTCTTCAGCCCCGGTTGCTCTTGCTGCACTTGAACTCCTACAAACAGTCTCACTTCCTCAGAATGTGAAAATGTACCATTATGTAGATGATGTCCCAGTCAGAGGAGATTGCCCCACAGAGGTAGGGGAAGAAGCAACAGCAGTGTGGGAAGCACTCAAGGAAGCCAAAGTTCCACCTGAGCAATGTCAGAAACCAAGTAGAAACCAGCAGATCAACGCTCCCACCCAACTTGGTGTTGTCCACAAATTTACACATCCCAGTATGGACCAGTAGGGACCAGTTTGCACCAGTACAAACCAATATAGGCCACTATGGCCCCAGACACTGCTGGGGTTTCAATATCCCAGTGCTCCCAGTCCCTGCCGCAGCTGCTCCTGCTCATCCCCCACCCAACTTCCTGGCTGGTGCTCTTTAGGAGGGGACACCCCAAATTAGGCAACCCCCACTCTGGGGCTGCCCCCCCCTGCCCCCGCGGTTCCCTGATACCAGAGGTGGGGAGGATTTGGGGTGCCCCATGTTGTGTGGTCTGGGGGCAACAAGGAGCAATTCAGGGCTGGTGGCTTTGGAGGGGGGAAGAGCTCTTTTGGGGCACCTGCAGTTGGGGGTGTGGGCAGTTGATGGGGTCCCCCAGGATTTTGGGTCTCAAGGTTCATCTGGGGGGCCCATAGTGATGGTGCGGTGAGGTTCACTTTGGAGGTGCTACAGGCCCGCTTTTTAGGGTCCTGCCTGCTCTCAAGGAGATTTGGGGATACCCCAGGATTTTAGGGGCCACCATGACTACCTTGGGTGCCTCCAGGGCTCTTGGGGGGGGAAGCGTGGTTTTGGGTGTGCCTTTATTGGGGTGCCCCTTTATTGGGGTGCCCCTTTAAGAGGGTCCATGCCCTCTGACCCCTGAATTCACTACTGAACCCAAAGCAATGTTGGGGTCCCCCCAGTGGATTTAAGGTCCCAGAGCACCCCACTGCAGCTGCCAGTGGAATCCCACTTTTCGGGACACCCCTTTTTCAGGGGGCCCCTGGCTGCTGTGCTGAGCTGCGGCGGCTTTGGAGCTGCAGGGTTTGGGTCCAGGGGGATATGGAGCTTCCTGCTGGGATTTTGGGGTGAAGGGGTGCCTGCGTTCGGGGGTACTGGGTTCTGGGGTCATGGAGGTAAACGGGGGGAATTTGGGGGCTCATGGGGAGGTCCCCATTCTCAGAGGGAGGGTGTGAGAGTAATTTGGGGGAGCAGAAGAGACCTCGAACAGGGGCTAAAGCCACCAGAAACCACCCCACAGATCATTGGGGAGGGGGGAACTGAAGATATGGGGGAAAGCATTACTGTTATTCATGTTGCTGGTATTATTATTAATATTACAATATTGTGCTTGATTTCAGTTCCTGACCTGTTCATATCTCCACACATGGGTTTTGCATTGTTCCCATTCTCCTCCCCATCCCACCCAGGTGCTCAGCGAGCGGCAGCTGAATGCTTGCCAAGGGCAGGGGAGGCCCAGCAACAGCTCCTGCCCTGGCACTGTTGCTGGGGGAGCACAGGGCTCCCAAGGGCATTGCCGCAGTCAGGATTGCGCCGGTGTGGCCGGAGCCCACCAGCTCCTTCCCACCTTGCGCAGTGCCCGTTGGGCTTCTGGGCTCTGCCTGCGCCTGCCAGGGCCTTTGTCACCTTCCGGAATGCATTGCCAGAGCCCAGCAGAGCACTGGAGCCTTGCACAATGCCCGGCGCTGGCCTGGGCTTTACCAGAGCACACCAGCAACCCTCCTGCCTTCCACAATGCCCCTTGAGCTTTTGCGGGTGTTGCCGGGGCCAGGCAGGTCCCCTTATGCTGAGCTCCCAGTGCCAGCACCAGCAGCTGTGGTGCCCAGGGGCTGCTCCTGCCCTGACACCTTCTCAGCACCTCTGACACCAGCAGCTCCTGCACACAGAAGGCTCCTGCTTCACCAACAGCACCTCTGCAGGCAGAGGGGAGCTCCAAGCAGCACATGAACAGGCCCAGTGCCTCCTCCTCACCCATCCCCTGCTCCCACAGCTGGGATGGCACCAGCACAGCTCCTGACAGCTTCTCTTCCCTTTGCAGCATGCACCCACAGTGTGTTTCAAGCCAACACAAAACCAGCATTGCAAAGTCAAAGAACACGTACCTGCATATGCAGGGCAGCCAGGGCAGATGCAGCCTCCTGACAGAGGGCTCTCCTCTGCACTGGTTCCTGCAGGGCTCTGCTCCTTAAATAGCCCACGCTCACTGTGAGAGCCCCGTCACAATGGGCATCTCCACAGCGACCACCACGGCTTTGTGATGGTGGCAGCATCGTGCCCATGGCCACTGGGCACCCACGGGTGCTCTGGGAGGTGCCATAAGGGGACCACCCTCTGCCCAGCCGGCTCGGGGAGGTCCCTCAAGGGATGCTCTTCCTCAGTGCTTTTGGTCCAGAGGTGGAGCATGCGAGGGGTCACAGCTCAAGCTGGACAATGGAACAGGGAGTCACAGCCACCTACGAGAAGGGGAGAGTGACCGACATAGGAATCCCAGACTGGGTAGGGCTGGAAGGGGCCTTAAAGCTCATCCTGTTCTGATCCCTGCCATGGGCAGGGACACCTTCCACTGGAGCAGCTTGCTAGAAGCCCGTGCGTCCAACACGGCCTTGAACACTGCAAGGGGTGGGGCAGCCACAGCTTCTCAGGGCAAGAGTGCAGTGTCTCACTACCCTCAATGTGAGGAAGATTTTCCTAACATGAATTGAAATTAAATGAAGTCAATGAAATGAAATTAAACCCTCTTTCCACTTGGAACCGTTGTTTGTCCTTAAAATTGATTCTGGAGCTGAAAAAGTAGCTGATATTTCAGGCAAATAACAGGGTCATCATTACTTGACTAACAGTCAGTGCAGGGATTAAAATGGAATAGCACAGCACAACATAGCACAGCACAGCATAGGACAGCCTAGCCATGGAGATCCTACTGCCCTGATAGTGCAGTATCCAGAGGTGAAGTCACTCCCAGTCGGCAGTGCTGGTCTTCGGGGCCCCAGGTTCCGGGCAGATGCTGGCTCATGCAGTCAGCTGTGTCCCATCTGCCTTGACAAACTGCCACCACAATCCCAAGTGGCCCGTGCCCACCATGCCCAGAGGCTGGGATGCAAAGGAGAGAATTACAGGGGTGTTCCAGTCCCGCTGGGGAACCCCAAATGTGGTTTTACACAGGATTCTCACACCCTTCAAACGGCCACGTACCACGCACTGGAACCAAGCACAAGCACCCTCACTACCGATTACTAGTCCTAGTCAAACTGTGCCAGGTGCCCATGCTACTTCTGCTGCAGTCCTGCTCTTGTCTAGTGATGCACATGTCCCTGGAGCCAGTCCTGCAAGAGATACTGATGAATGGAGTGCGGGACAGTGGGAGGGTTTCAAAGACAGGCTGGAGGGGCTGGGATCCTGCCATTGTTTCCGCTGTGCTGCAATACCCCTTCTCCTTCACAGACAGCTCCAAGATACCCTAAAGGAAAGTCCTAGTTCCAGGGCTGGGAAGAAGCTTCCAGTAAAGATCCACTACCTCATCGCATTGCAGTGTACATATAAATATGTATATGCACATACATCATGAAAAGACCTATTAATACTTAATTAAGACTGGCTGATCTACTAGTTAGGGGGAAGAGAATTTTCATAACATGCCTTGTGGGTCCCACCAACCAGGGTCCCAAACACCAGTGACAAGGTGATGACAGGTAGCAAAGATGCCATCACAGGGGGATCAGTCTCCTGAGAGGGGGGAGGAAAAAACAACCCAAAAGTGCCACAAGCCCCCTTCCCCTTTCTCCCACTAGGGAAGATTGGGAAGCACGCATGGCTGCATCGCAAGACCAGCAGTGCTGGCCCCATCCCTTGCCTTTGGACATGAAATTCACCTCCCCAAAAACCACAGCTGGGATGGGAAGCCCCCATGGTCATGGGAAACCATTGCTTAGGACAGGAGATCACCAGCAGGGCAGGAAAGCATTGCGAGGGCAGCTGCTGTGTCTGACAACCAAAAGCCCCAGGAGGCTGCTGAAGCAGCCAGGACTAGTGGAACTGGGGCAGAACCCGACGCAGGGGCCAGTTGGCCCCCACCCAGCTGACACTGACCAACTGCCATGGCAGGTACAGCAGCAGCTCCCGCTCCTCCGGCTGCTCCTGCCCCCAGGTAACCCCCAGGCGCCTCTGCCTGCCAAGCTCTCACCCCAGCACCTCTCTGCTTCTCCCAACAGAGACGCTCCCTCTCCAGCTGCCCATGGCATCAGAGGTGCCCGGCGTGAGCTTCCCTGCTCCAGCCATGCCGCCTCCTGTGCATGCCTGTGTGCTGCCCTCTGTCCCGGGGCTGCCGCTCTCTGCTGAGCCTGCCCAGATCCAGCAGCTCCCCAAGGAGCCAGCAGCAGTGGCAGAGCTGGGGAACAATCACAACAGCATCCCCAACACCCATGACATGAGTGCCTTGCTCAGTGCTCTCCCTGACCGGACAACATCGTGGAGGGCGGCTGCCACAAGGAGCCAACAGCAGTGGCAGGGCAGGCAGGCAATGAGGATATCACCACCAACATCTGATGACATGAGTGCCTTGCTCAGTGCACACCGAACGTGATCACGTCCATGGTGGCTGAACACCCATCACTGCGTGGGATGCCATGTGGCACCTGTCCCCACTGTCCTGGATTTGAGGATCTGAACCTGACTCCCTTGATCACCACGTTAATGAAGAATGGACTTTGATCAGACTGGACAAGTGCTGCAGTGATGGAATCGGAACTGGCTTCAGCATCCAACAACCCTATACCACACACCATCCATCTTTCCTACCTGGAGAGACTGGTATGAGAAGAGCGAGAAGAGGATGGCAGCAATGAGGACAGCACCTTCATCATCATCGCCTGGCTCACTGGCTCCTGAGACGCGGCCTGTCATGACCTACACTGGGAGCCCTTTCAAAGGAAAGGAGGCAGTGTGTGGCTGCTCGAACACATCCAGTCAGCAGTTAACTCAGAGCATCCTTGGGCTCCATGGGGCACAAGGGAACACCATGGGAAACAGCCTGAAGCAAGCACTGATGTTCCCTCCCTCAGCTGGCAGACACACTGCCTTCCTGCAGGGTCAGTTCTCTGATGAGAGACAAAGTTTGGTCTGAACAACAAGATTTTGTAGAATCAAGGAACCATTTAGGTTTGAGAAGACCCTTAAGAACGCTGAGTCCACCGTTAACTGAACACTGGAAAGTCAACATGTTAAGCACGTCCCTTAGAACATGTCTTTTAAATACCTCCAGGGATGGTGACACAGCCACTTCTGCAGGCAGCCACTTTCTTGTCCCATCATCAGACAGGACAGCCAGGACAGGACAGGCTGGGATCTCCTCTACCCCTGCTGAAGGAAGGGATTCAGCCTGGTCAGGTGAGGCATCTCCTCCTGCGATTGTAGCCCTGGGGCTGGAAGGGGACTCAGCTCCCTCCCATGAACACCACAAACCCACAGGAGGCCTCACTTCCTCAGCAGGTGAAAATGTACCATTATGGAGATGATGTCTTAATGAGAGGAGATTGCCCCAAAGAACAGCAGCAACAGCAGGGTGGGAAGCCTCCATGGCCCAGAGGTTGAAGTTCCACCTGAGTGATGTCAGAAACCAAGCAGAAAGCAGTCAAATCGGGGGGTACCTGATGGATAGCAGCAGTGCAGTGATTCCTGCAGACACCTTCACACAACCAGAACAAGGGCAGATGCCCCAGGCTAGGAAGGAATTACAGCCGCTTATGGCTCCTCCAGGATACTGCAGGAAACATGGACCTGGATTCTCCATCACTGCTCGCCCACTGTTACAAAAGCAAAAACTATAGAAATGGAATCCAGAGCACAAGGAAGCAGGAAAAACCTAATACAGGAATTAAAACCATACCAGTCACAGGGGTCCGTACACCCCCACCCTCTCATAATGGAATGGGGTTTTGCTGAGCATGGCTCTTCCTGGGACTTCTTCAAACTGGCCCTGATGGACCAAAAAGAACTTGAATGTTCAAGTCACCTCTTTAAAAGACACTGAACCGAGATGTTCAGAGTGGGAAAAGGAACTCTTGTCTTTAGTCCCAGCAGTAAAACAAACTGAGAACATTGATCAAGAACAACCAGTACAAACCATCCATTCAATGCATTCAATTGACTTGACAGCATCCCAAAGGGAAGTGCTCCTCAGGATGCAGCTGCACAAAACCACTGGCAGAAAATGGCATGCCTATGTACCGGGGGTTGCAGAGGAAGTGACATTACCTCAAGAACAGACTGAAGCTCCCAAACTACTGCAGATGCCTGTAAATGCAGAGCCATCAGCGATACAACAGCCTTTCAAACCCTCACCAGCTTTAGAAGCACCTCCCTTCACCGAGGGAGCACCAACAGCAAATACCTGGTTCCCCGGTGCCTCAGCAGAAACGATCACAGAATCATAGAATCAACCAGGCTGGAAAAGTCCTTTCAGCTCATCCAGTCCAACCATTACCCCAGCACTGCCAAGGCCACCACTGACCCACGGCACTGAGGCCTCGTCTCCACGGTGTGTGAACACTTGCAGGGACAGTGACTGCAGCACTGCCCTGGGCAGCCTTTTCCAATGCCTGAGCACCCTTTGGGGCAGGAATTGTTCCTCAGCTCCATCTAAACCTGCCCTGGTGCAGCTTGAGGCCGTTTCCTCTTGTTCCATCCTTTGTTCCTTGGGAGCAGAGCCCAGCTCCCTCCTGCCTCCACCCTCCTATCAGGCAGCTGTATGCAGCAATCAGGTCCCCCTTGAGCCTTCTCTTCTCCATCTGAACCCTCCAGCTCCCTCAGCCGTTCCCATCACACTGTGCTCCGGGCCCTGCTCCAGCTCCAGTGCCCTTCTCTGGCCCCGCTCCAGCACCTCAATGTCTCTCTTGCAGTGAGGGGCCCAGAGCTGAACACAGGACTCAAGGCGCAGCCTCACCCGTGCCCACTGCAGGGGTACAATCTCTGCCCTGGCCCTGCTGCCGCACTGGTGCTGAGCCAGGCCAGGATGCTGGGGGCTTCCCGGCTGCCTGGGCACAAGCTGCTCATGCTCAGCTCCATCACTCAGCACCCCCAGCTCATTTCCCAGGAGCAGTTTCCAGCCGCTCTTCCCCATGCCTGGAGCATTGCAGGGGTTGTTGTGGCCCCAGTGCAGGACCCGGCACTTTGCCTTCCTCAACCACATCCCATTGGCCACAGTCCACGGATCCAGCCTGTCCACATCCCTCTGCAGAGCTTCTACCCTCCAGCAGATCAACGCTCCCACCCCACTTGGTGTCATCTGCATATTTACACGTGCCAGTATGGAGCAGTACAGACCAGTCTGCACCATACACACTAATATAGGCCACTATGGCCCCAGATACTGCTGGGGTTTCAATATCCCTGTCCTGGCTGCAGGTGCTCCTGCTCATCCCCCACCAGACCTCCTTGCTGGTGGTCTTTTGGGGGACACCCCAAACTAGGCACCCCCCCACTCTGGGGCTGCCCCACAGCTTCCTGATACAAGGGGCCGGGGTTGCAATGCCCATGGGGAGTGGTTTGGAGGCAACAAGAAGCAATTTGGGGCTGGTGGCTTGGGGGAGGAAGCAGCTTTTTTGGGGCATCCCCACTGGGGGTGGGGGTGTTTGGTGGGGCCCCTCCAAGACTTTTTGTCCCTGGGGTCATTTGGGAGGGCCTGGGGTAATGGCAGGGTGCAGGTCACTCTTGGGATGCCCCAGGAATCCCATTTGGGGTCCTGCCTGCTCTTGTGGTGCTTCAAAGTGAATTGGGGTTACCCCAGGATTTTGGGGGCACCACGATTACTTTGGGTGACCCCAGGGCCATTTGGGAGGCAGCATGGTTTTGGGGTGCCCCTCTTGGGGTATCCACCCTCTCTGCCCCCCTGAATTCACTACTGAATTGAATTCACTATCCCAAGCAATGCTGGGGTCCCCCCCGTGAATTCGGAGTCCCAGAGCACCTTGAGGATCCCCCGGAGTGGGTGCTGGGAGGACCCCACGTTTTTGGGACACTCCTTTTTTAGTGTGTCTGTGCCACTGCACTCCTCAGGGTGGCTCCGTTATTTCAGAGATTCCTCTTCAACCAAAAATGAGGGTATCGATCCCAGGGCAGCCGAATCGCATTGGATGCCCCAGGGAGCCCCGTTGCCATAAATGGGGGAATTCGAGGGTTCAAGGAACATTTGGAGGTTTGAGGGGGTTTTCCCAAAAACTCCCTGTAGGAGGCACATTACATTGGGGGATCTCCCATGTGCCGAAAATGGGGGGTACGTGGGTTCCAGGGCACTCGGAGTCGCTCTGGGGTGGGCAACGTTCCCCCACGGTGGAGATGTGTTGAGGGGAAGAGTTTGGGGGTTCAGAGGGGATTTGGGCATTGGGGGGATCCCCACAGCTCCCCGGGGTAGTGCAGAGATGTGGGGAACACCCAATGTCCCAAAACGAGGGGTTACATTTGTCCCAGGGTACCCTGACTCTTCAGTGCCCCTGCTGGCACATGGCAGTAAATGGGGGGGGGATTTGGAGTTCAGAAGGGAACTGGAAGGTTGGGGGGATTTGGAGGTCCATGGGAATGCCCCCAAGCTCGGGGGTTGTGGGGGGGCAGAGTAATTTGAGGGACCACCAGAGCACTCAAACAGGAGCTACAGCCATCAGAGACCACACCACAGACCATTGGGGAGGGGGAACAGGATATATAGGGAGACCCTGCCAGCTTTTGGGAATGCCGCTGGCGGCTCCCAATAAATCTTACCAGTGAGGATGCTGACAGTGAACTCAACCCTCTGCCAGGGAGAGGAAAGAAACTAAAATGAGGTTCCTGAAAGCTGGGGTGACCCTTGCTCTGCCCCAGGCGCTGACAGGGAGGTAGAAGTTCTCCTGCCCTGACACCTCCTCAGCACCTCTGACACCAGCAGCTCCTGCACACAGAAGGATCCCGCTTCTTCCCCAGCACCTCTGCAGGCAGAGGGGAGCTCCAAGCACATGAACAGGCCCAGTGCCTCCTCCTCACCCATCCCCTGCTCCCACAGCTGGGATGGCACCAGCACCTCTCCTGACAGCTTCTCCTCCCTTTGCAGCATGCACCCACAGTGTGTTTGAAGCCAACACTAAACCAGCATTGCAAAGTCAAAGAACACGTACCTGGATGTGCAAGGCAGCCAGGGCAGATGCAGCCTCCCGACGGAGGGCTCTCCTCTGCACTGGTTCCTACAGGGTTCTGCTCCTTAAATAGCCCACTTTCACCGTGAGGGCCCCATCAAAATGGGCGTCTCTATAGCAACCGCCACAGCTTTGTGATGGTGGCAGCATCCTGCCCATGGCCACTGGGCACCCAGGGGTGCTCTGGGAGGTGCCATAGGGGGACCAGCCTCTGCCCAGCTAGCTCAGGGAGGTCGCTCATGGGCTGCTCTTCCTCAGTGCCTTTGGTCTAGAGGTGAAGCATGCGAGGGGTCACAGCTCAACTTGGGCAATGGAACAGAGCATCACAGCCACCTATGGGAAGGGGAGAGTGACCGACATTGGCACAGCAGAGAATCATGGAATCCCAGACTGGGTTGGGCTGGAAGGGGCCTTAAAGCTCATCTATACCGCTGACATGGGCACGGACACCTTCCACTGGAGCAGCTTCCTCCAAGCCCCTTCATCCAACCCGGCCTTGAGCACAGCAAGGGGTGGGGCAGCCACAGCTTCACTGAGCACCATGTGCTGTGCCAGTGTCCCACCACCCTCACAGAGAAGAGCTTCCTCCTGAGATCTCATCTCACTCTGCCCTCTGTCAGGTTAAAGCAGCTCCTCCTTGGCCTCTCCAACCTGGCATTGAACACTGCAAGGGGTGGAGCAGCCATAGCTTCTCTGGGCAAGAGTGCAGTGTCTCACTCCACTCAATGTGAGAAAGATTTTCCTAACATGAATTGAAATTAAATGAAGTCAATGAAATGAAATTTAACCCTCTTTCCACTTGGAACCATTGTTTGTCCTTAAAACTGATACTGGAGCTGAAAAAGTAGCTGATATTTCAGGCAAACAGGGTCATCATTACTTGACTAATGGTCAGTGCAGGGATTAAAATGGAATAGCACAGCACACCATAGCATAGCACAGCACAGCACAGCACAGCACAGCACAGCACAGCACAGCATAGCCATGGAGATCCTACTGCCCTGATAGTGCAGTATCCAGAGGTGAAGTCACTCCCAGTCGGCAGTGCTGGTCTTCGGGGCCCCAGGTTCCGGGCAGACGCTGGCTCATGCAGTCAGCTGTGTCCCATCTGCCTTGACAAACTGCCACCACAATTGGCAAGTGGCCCGTGCCCACCGCGCCCAGAGGCTGGGATACAAAGGAGAGAATTACCAGGGTCCCCCAGTCCCGCTGGGGAACCCCAAATGTGGTTTTACACAGGGTTCTCACCCCCTTCAAACGGCCACGTATCACACACTGGAACCAAGCACAATCACCCTCACTACCAATTACTAGTCCTAGTCAAACTGTGCCAGGTGCCCATGCTACTTCTGCTGCAGTCCTGCTCTTGTCTAGTGATGCACATGTCCCTGGAGCCAGTCCTGCAAGAGATACTGATTAATGGAGCGCGGGACAGTGGGAGGGTTTCAAAGACAGGCTGGAGGGGCTGGGATTCTGCCATTATTTCCGCTGTGCTGCAATACCCCTTCTCCTTCACAGACAGCTCTAAGATACCCTAAAGAAAAGTCCTAGTTCCAGGGCTGGGATGAAGCTTCCAGGAAAGATCCACTACCTCATCACATTACAGTGTACATGTATATATGCACATACATCATGAAAAGACCTATTAATACTTAATTAAGGCTGGCTGATCTACTAGTTAGGGGGAAGAGAATTTTCATAACATGCCTTGTGGGTCCCACCAACCAGGGTCCCAAACACCAGTGACAAGGTGACGAGAGGCAGCAAAGATGCCATCTCAGAGGGATCAGTCTCCTGAGAGGGGGGAGGAAAAAACAACCCAAAAGTGCCACAAGCCCCCTTCCCCTTTCTCCCACTGGGGAAGATGGGGAAGCACGCATGGCTGCATCACAAGACCAGCAGTGCTGGCCCCACCCCTTGTCTTTGGACATGAAACTCACCTCCCCAAAAACCACAGCTGGGATGGGAAACCCTCGTGGTCATGGGAAACCATTGCTCAGGACAGGAGATCACCAGCAGGGCAGGAACGCACTTCGAGGGGCAGCTGCTGTGTCTGACAACCCAAAGCCCCAGGAGGCTGCTGAAACATGTAAAAGAAACTGTTCACCGACATGTGCACAGACACATAGTTCTCTTGCTGTGCTGTATGCACCTGTCAGTTACTGGGAAATGTATCCAGGGGCTGGGAAAGGAAACAGCACAGGAGGGAATTTTTAGTTATTGTTCTTCCTGGTGAAACCTGTTGGGCTTTAGCATCTTGTTCCATATTTTCCTTGGTAATTGGAATGTATTTGAGTTATTGAAAGTTATATTTCATTCCCTCCTCCCCTGTGTTCTAGAAGAAAGAGCAAGTAGGGTCTCCATCAATCCATCCTTCTCATACAGTGCTGCGGTCACCATAGGGTATAAAATTCACCGCATAGGGAATAAAATTTGACTTATAGTAGCAGTTGCTGTTGGTGACCATGCAACCAGGTTGAAACCTTCCCAGGCCTGTGCAAGGTAAGGCTGTAGGTGCACGGCAATGCAGCTGCAGTTGCTGGAGGGATCTGCTGCAGCTGCTGCCTCGGACAGTGCATGGGATGTGTCAGGAGGACTCTCTTGGTTTCTCAGTGTAGATAAGGAGGAGGATGTGCTGCAGAGCAGGGCTTCACTCTGCGCCATGTGAGGGACAGGACAAGGCAGGTCCCTTGTCCCGGGCTGGCTGCAGGGTGTGAATGTGGGTGTGCAGGCAGGGGTGCCCAGTGCTGTCCTTGCAAGCAGGGTCCCTGCAGCCCAGGGGCTGTGTGCTGGGGCAGGGACTCTGCCGCCTGCCAGGGTCAGCACTCAGCCTGCCCAGGAGCTCATCACGGCACTGGGGGAGAAGCTGTGGGGGAAGGAAGAACCCCTGGCAGGGAAGGGAAAGTGTTCCTGTGCACTGGACAGGGTGCTGTGTGGGTTCGGGCTACTCTGAGCTCGTTTGCAGAGGGTCCTTCTGAAAGACACTGAGGCAGCGTTTGCCTGATAGGAAAAGATCCTGAGCTTTGATGTTTCTCACTCTTGGTGGGCAGGTTGGGCAGTGGGAGCGGGGAATTTACTTCTCTGCTTTGGGGAAGGCCCCGAGAGTCTCGTCAGGACTTGTGTGAGCACTGAGAGGGAACAGAACTGGGCACAGAGCAGCAGGGGGTATTGGCGGGGGGGGGGGGGGGGGGGGGGGATAAGCAGTGACTGTAGCAGATAGACCGGGCCTCCGACGGCCGGCTAGGTCGGAGGGGGGGGGGGGGGGGGGGATGTGTGCTGTGTGGGTGTGTGCGCGATTGCCACTGGCAGACCTGGCCTGTGCCGGTTCGCTGCGGGCAGAGGGAGCAGGTGCCGGGGGCGCAGTGCCGGTGCTAGACCTCGGACTCCCTTCTTCTTGCCTTTTTTTTTTTTTTGGGGGGGGGGGGGGAAGGTGGTTTTGGGATGTTGCTTTGTGGTGGAGCTGTTTTGGTTTGGGGGTTTAATATTTTTTTTCTTCATTTTATATGTATTCTGCCTTTTTTTTCTTCTTGTTTCGTTTTAAATTCTTTTTCATCAGTCTATCGATCCATCGATCGCCCTCCGCCCCGGCATTCGCCACCCCCACCCCCTCGGGAATGTTTCTGTGCAAAAAGAACCTCGCGCACACCCCGTTTCCGTTTGTGTTCTCCTTCCCTTTCTCTCTCGGTTTACGTTCTCGGTCCCTCCCTCCCTCCGTCCATACGCCCCCCCCTCCCTCCCTCCCTCCCTCCCTCCCTCCCTCTCCTTTCCCTTACGCCTTCGTTTTATTGAAAGAGGAGGCGGCGGCAGCTGCCAACAGCGGAACAAACCCGACTTCATTTCTGCCTGAGAGGGTGCGCGGAACCCTCCGACAGGCCCCTGGCCCCAAAGCCCCCCGCCCCATGTCCCAGCGCTCTCGCGCCTGGGCGTGTCTATGTGTACGAGTGTACGCGTATGAGTGCAGGTGTACGTGCGTGTGTACGAACGCGCGCCTCTCCTTCCCCTCTCCTCCTCCCCCGTCGATCGCCGGCGGTTCGCGAAGAGCCCGGACGCTCCCCCTTCCCCAACCTCCCGCGCCGCCTTCTGCCGGCGGCTTTGCCGCCCTGGGGAAGGCAAGAAGGAAGGGCGGCAGCAGGGAGAGCTTAGGACCCGGCGGCGTCCCTGTCGCCTCCCTTGCCCTAGGCGGCGGACGGAAAGTCCCGACAGGGCGTGGCCTCCCGTCCCCCTCCTGCCGCGCTCCCTGCCGCGGTTCCAAAAATCAAAGGGGGGGGGGGGCGGAGGACGTGGCCGAAAAAGGAGGAGAGAGGAGAAAAGCAAAAGAGAAAAAAAAAAAAACGAGAACCCCAAGTGAAACACACGGAGAACTCCTCCGAAAAATAAAATAAAATAAAATAAAATAAAATAAAATAAAATAAAATAAAATAAAATAAAATAAAATAAAATAAAATAAAATAAAATAAAATAAAATAAAATAAAATAAAATAGCACATACACCACCCACACGCACACCCCCACCATCCGCAGTCCACCTGTGCGTGCGCCAGGCTCCGCGCCTGCTCCCCGACCACTGTCTCCTGCCTGCCTGCCCGGTCCGGGGAAAGAAGGATGGGAGGAAGGGAGTTAGGAAGGAAGGGAGTTAGGAAGGAAGGGAGTTAGGAAGGAAGGGAGTTAGGAAGGAAGGGAGTTAGGAAGGAAGGGAGTTAGGAAGGAAGGGAGTTAGGAAGGAAGGGAGTTAGGAAGGAAGGGAGTTAGGAAGGAAGGGAGTTAGGAAGGAAGGGAGTTAGGAAGGAAGGGAGTTAGGAAGGAAGGGAGTTAGGAAGGAAGGGAGTTAGGAAGGAAGGGAGTTAGGAAGGAAGGGAGTTAGGAAGGAAGGGAGTTAGGAAGGAAGGGAGTTAGGAAGGAAGGGAGTTAGGAAGGAAGGGAGTTAGGAAGGAAGGGAGTTAGGAAGGAAGGGAGTTAGGAAGGAAGGGAGTTAGGAAGGAAGGGAGTTAGGAAGGAAGGGAGTTAGGAAGGAAGGGAGTTAGGAAGGAAGGGAGTTAGGAAGGAAGGGAGTTAGGAAGGAAGGGAGTTAGGAAGGAAGGGAGTTAGGAAGGAAGGGAGTTAGGAAGGAAGGGAGTTAGGAAGGAAGGGAGTTAGGAAGGAAGGGAGTTAGGAAGGAAGGGAGTTAGGAAGGAAGGGAGTTAGGAAGGAAGGGAGTTAGGAAGGAAGGGAGTTAGGAAGGAAGGGAGTTAGGAAGGAAGGGAGTTAGGAAGGAAGGGAGTTAGGAAGGAAGGGAGTTGGAAGGAAAGGAAGGAAAGGAAGGAAAGGAAGGAAAGGAAGGAAAGGAAGGAAAGGAAGGAAAGGAAGGAAAGGAAGGAAAGGAAGGAAAGGAAGGAAAGGAAGGAAAGGAAGGAAAGGAAGGAAAGGAAGGAAAGGAAGGAAAGGAAGGAAAGGAAGGAAGGACGGCAGCAGGGATAGCTTAGGACCCGGCGGCGTCCCGGTCGGTTCCCTTGGACTAGGCGGCAGACGGAAAGTCCCAGCAGGGCGTGGCCTCCCGTCCCCCTCCTGCCGCGGTTCCAAAACTCAAAAGGGGGGGGGGGGGGGGGGGGGGAGGGGGCGTGGGCCGAAAAAGGAGGTGAGAGGAGAAAAACAGCAGAAAATAATGCCGAGAAACCCCAAGCAAAACGCACGGAGAACTCCTCCGAAAAATAAATAAAACAAAATAAAACAAAACAAAACAAAATAAAATAAAATAAAATAAAATAAAATAAAATAAAATAAAATAAAATAATAAAATAAACAGAAACACACCCCCCACCCCCGTCACACGCACACCCCCACCATCCGCAGTCCACCTGTGCGTGCGCCAGGCTCCGCGCCTGCTCCCCGACCACTGTCTCCTGCCTGCCTGCCTGCCTGCCCGGTCCGGGGAAAGAAGGAAGGGAGGAAGGCAGTTAGGAAGGAAGAGAGTTAGGAAGGAAGGGAGTTGGAAGGAAAGGAAGGAAAGGAAGGAAAGGAAGGAAAGGAAGGAAAGGAAGGAAAGGAAGGAAAGGAAGGAAAGGAAGGAAAGGAAGGAAAGGAAGGAAAGGAAGGAAAGGAAGGAAAGGAAGGAAAGGAAGGAAAGGAAGGAAAGGAAGGAAAGGAAGGACGGCAGCAGGGATAGCTTAGGACCCGGCGGCGTCCCGGTCGGTTCCCTTGCCCTAGGCGGCAGACGGAAAGTCCCAGCAGGGCGTGGCCTCCCGTCCCCCTCCTGCCGCGGTTCCAAAACTCAAAAGGGGGGGGGGGGGGGTGGGGGGAAGGGGGCGTGGGCCGAAAAAGGAGGTGAGAGGAGAAAAACAACAGAAAATAATACCGAGAAACCCCAAGCAAAACGCACGGAGAACTCCTCCGAAAAATAAATAAAAAAAATAAAATAAAATAAAATAAAATAAATAAAATAAAATAAAATAAAATAAAATAAAATAAAATAAAATAAAAATAAACAGAAACACACCCCCCACCCCCGTCACACGCACACCCCCACCATCCGCAGTCCACCTGTGCGTGCGCCAGGCTCCGCGCCTGCTCCCCGACCACTGTCTCCTGCCTGTCTGCCTCCGTCCGCCCGCCCGGTCCCCGACACCAGCCAGAGGGAGTTTCAGGGGGACTGTCGGCCGACGGAACGGTAAAACCGGAAAGAAACCCCCGAAAACCAAACGCCCCCCCCCCGAAACCCACCCCCCACCAACCCCCCCGCCCCCGACAACACGAACAATGGAAAAACGAAACGAAACGAAACGAAACGGAAGGGGGGGGGGGGGAACAAACCACAACTGAACGAAGGAGAAAAAGAAGAAACCCGCCAAAAATAACCCCTCACAACCAAGAAAAGGCTGGCGAGCGCCTGGCAGCGCCGAGACCCGCGCCCGGCAAACGCTGCCCGAGCCTGCCTGGGAGCCTCCCGGCGGATGGACGGCAAGCCGGTGGTGGGGGCCGCAGTTTGCCGTCAGGTCTACCTGGCCCCGCCGGGACTTAGCCGTATTTGCAGGGAGAGTTCCGCGCGCCGCCTCTAGGGGGTGTTTCGGCTCGCGTCGGACTTAGCCGCCTCTCCGAGGTCCCGCGGTAGACCTGCCGGCAGCGCGGCCTCCGGAGCAGGTCGAGGCCGTCGCTGTTTCTGGCTGCCTCATCGTAACTTTCTCCATGCATGTGTATGAACGCGCGCGTCTCGTTCCCCTCTCTGACGTGCGGAAATCACACTCCACAATTTGGTGGATTGTAAAGTAGCTGTGTTTATTCAGCTCTGGGCGGCACGGGGGAAGTCCCAACGAAGACGTGTGCGCCCCAGGCGGCAGTTTGACCTGTTTATATAAAGCAGGATGTCGAATATTGACGAAGTTTCCCGATATGCCTATACATACGCATAACCTGTCCCTGCTCCGTATTAAAATGAGCCTCAGTAAGTGATTTCCATAAACTCCTCACTACTGCGCTTGCACAGTGCTTCCTGGTGGTGGTCTGCGGTGTCTGGGGATGAAGGCTGTTATCTCTTCTTCCTCACAGCCAGTAACCTTTTGTTCCTGCGCAGACTCTGTTAGACCTTGGTTCCCATCCAGACCGCAGAGTCGGTTTCAACCACTTCTTAAGGCAGGTCCCTGAGTCTTATCAGGAGCTGTACCTTAGGGGGTGTCATGTGACTTCTTGCTTTAGTTACTTCGTTGAGCTATATCTCTGCCAACTTGGATTTCTGAACCCCTTCTCTCTGTCCCCCCTTTTCTAGAAAATCAGTACATTCTTTTACTAAGTCTACTCTACAATATAACGTTTCGCTATCTAACATTTTTCAAAGTATTTGTTAGAATCAAGTTTTTGTCATAACTGCTTTTTTCTTCCACTCACTGTGAGAATTTTCCGTGGGCTTACAGCACCATAGTGTGCATCGAGCTGATATGCAGAAAACTTTAATCAAGATTACTATCACTATCATTGTGGCAATCAATTGCTTCAACCAGGTTAAATTTGGTAACCAAAAGGTTAGTTTTTCTATTAAGTCCCTAAATTCCCAGGATGTGTCATTTTAGGCCACTTCATGCAAAATTTCAGTCTTTTCCTAAATCTGGGACAAGGCCTTTTCAATCCTCTTGTCTTGGTTAACATAGGTACAACAATGTTCACCAATAATCGTACACAAACCCCCTTCTTTAGCAAAAAGTAAGTCCAGCCCTAACCTGTCTTGAAGTGTTACTTGCCCTAAGGAAGAGATTTCTTCTTGTAGTGCCTTGAGTGCATCAGCTGTGGCATTATTAATGATTTCCATTGTAGCTGAGATGTTAACTAAGGCCTTTTCTAATTCACTAACTCCTAACCATGGAAGAAACCATCTCACAGAACTATGAAACCCGGCTGGTTTCATTATTAAAGGGTTGTTCCTCTTGGTTAGATGGGTGACAGGTTTCATGTAGGTTCGTAATAGGGCAAACGTGCATAAACTCATTAAGTCTTGTACGATGGTAATGTCAAGAACTATGATCCCTATGGCACATTGGCCCTCCCACCCCAAGGGCAATACTTGTATCCCCACCTTCCACAGATCCAATACCATCCATGACCTACTGGAGTTGGCCAACCCTGGGGGGAATAGGTGGCATTTTTCTGAGTCTGGTAGCTATGCCATATATTGGCACCTCCATAACGGATGTAAGTGGTGCAACTGGAATACGCTCCAATCAATCTTAAATTTCCTCAATTTTTGTCTGTGCTATTCCCCCCTATGTTCTTAATATTTGTGGTGTTTTCCAGGTAGCACCTTTGGACACAAGGTACTCCCTCAGTCTCATTCCAGAGTAGGCTTAAATCTATCTGCCATTTGAGATTCTCTCCTGGTTCCCCTGTATACTCGTCCAGAGATATGTTATCAAAGGCCCGAGCTCTTCCTGAAAGGCTGGGAAAAACGGTAGCGAGTATAGGGTGGCCATGTCCTGTGTTTTGGGGTAAGCCTGAGCAAATCCAGCAGTCAGAGCAGTTCATGGTATTAGCAATTTGCTCATGTAGCTGTAAGAAATATTACTTCCCCATGCCTCTAATCCCCCTATGAGGTTTACAATCAGCGTCGTGACAAGGTAGGTTTTCCTTGTTGTACTTGGGTGACTCTCCATGGAGATTTAGGTGCTTTCTTTACCCTGGTGTGATGTATCCAGGCACTTTGTTCTTTGATTTTGATTGCTGTGAAGGAGGTAAGGAGTACCTGGAAAGGTCCTTCCCACTGTGGCGCCAAAGTTTTTTCTGTAAGAGACTTCACATATACATAATCTCCAGGTTGTATATTGCGTACCGGCCCGTCTAAACCTCTCCCCTGAGTTCCAACTACATGTCTTCTAATTTAATCAAACTGTACTCAATGCCACCATATATGAAGTCATAATTTCATCTCCGGCTTGTATGGATATCCCTCTCTGTATCTCATAGGGCTGTCCATACAAAATTTCAAAGGGGCTCACTCCTTCCTTTGCCCTTGGTCTGATCCGTATGCGCAGGAGGGCCAGAGGAAGGGATTGAGGCCAGGCCAAATTCGCTTCTTGTCCTAATTTTACAATTTGCTGTTTAATTAAATGGTTCATCTTTTCTACTTGGCCACTCGACTGGGGGCGATATGGGGTATGAAGTTGCCACTCTATACCCAGGTGGCGGCTAATTTGTTGTATCACCTTTGAGACAAAATGTGGTCCTCTATCAGAGGATATAGTTGTTGGAACCCTAAAACGTGGTATTATTTCTTGTACTAATACTCCAGTTACCTCTCGAGCCTCAGCTATTCTGATTGGGAACGCTTCTGGCCAACCTGGAAAGGTATCAGTTAATACCAATAAATACTGGTACCCCCTTTTTCTTGGGAGCTCTGTAAAATCAATTTGCCATTGTTGACCAGGTCCATTGCCTCTCCCAGTGTGACCTATTTCTGGTTTGGGGGTGTTCTTAGAGCTAGTCTGGAGGCAGAGATCACACTGCTGAGTCACCTGTGTCACAGTGGTGTATAAATTTCTAGCCGCAATTTCTTTAATTAAATATTTGTACAAAGACTCTGCCCCTCAATGTCTCTTCCTATCTTCTTCCTTTACTAAATGCCATATTAGGCAGGAAGGAATGATTACTTTCCCTTGTGGGGTAAGAGCCCATCCCTCTTCATTATATGACCCTTCCAGATCTATGATAAGCTTCTTATCTTCCTTAGTATAATCTGGCTTACCTTCTAGGGAAATTTGCCCACTGGGGACCAAAGCTCCTTCTGTTTTTTTCTCTATTTTGCCTGCTTGTTTTGCCTCTCTGTCCGCCAGCTCATTTCCCTTCTCCATTTCTGAGCTCCCTTTCTGGTGTGCCTTAATGTGTATGATAGCCAATTACCCAGGAAGTTGGACTGCCTCCAGCCGTCTCAAAATTTCTCTTGCATGCATGATGTTTTTCCCTTGAGAGTTCAATAATCCCCTTTCTTTCCAGATCGCTCCATGTGCGTGCACCACCCCAAAGGCATATTTTGAGTCTGTATAAATATTAACAACTTTGCCTTGGGCCAATTCCAAGGCGCGGGTTAGAGCAATTATTTCTGCCTTCTGTGCAGAGGTATTCGTGGGCAAAAGCCCTGACTCTGTTACCTCTTGACTGGTGGTAATGGTGTATCCCGCGTGTCTCTTACCACTTAGGACATAGCTGCTTCCATCTGTGAACCAGTTTTCTCCACTTTCCATAGGGCTGTCTCTCAGGTCTGGGCTGCTTGCATAGGCTGCTTCAATGGTCTCCAAGCAGTCATGATGTACTGGCTCTCCTGTGTTTCCACTGAGGAAAGAAGCTGGGTTGACAATGTTAGTGACTATAATTTCCACATTGTCCTGTTCTACCAACATAGCTTGATACCTCAAGAATCTATGTGGAGAAAGCCAGTGTCCACCTTTAGCTTCCAGTACTGCAGACACTGTATGGGATGCCAACACAGTCATTTTCTGGACCAGGGTAAATATTCGGGCTTTTTGTATATTCAATATTACGGCTGCAACTGCTCACAAGCATCCAGGCAAACCTTTCACAGTTGCGTCCAACTGTTTGGAAAAGTAGGCAGCTGCTTGTTGGTATGGGCCCAGATCTTGTGCTAATATTCCCAGGGCAATCCCCTGCTTCTTGTGGGAGAAGAGAAAGAACGGCTTACGCACGTTTGGGAGTCCCAAGGCCAGGGCCAACATCAAAGCTTTCTTCAGTGCCACAAAGGCCTTTCCAGCTTCCTTCCTCCATTTAAGGTGTTTCTAGTCACTGGTCGTTAGTGCATACAAAGGTTTAACAAGCAGTCCATAGTTATAGATCCACAACCGGCCCCACCCTGTCATTCCCTGGAATGTCCGCAACTCTTTTACTGTTTGAGGTTTTGGGGTCTGACATATTGCTTCTTTGCGGGCCTGTCCCAAAGTTGTTTGTCCTGCGCTGATCTCATAGCCCAAATAATTCACCTCATGTTGTATTATCTGGGCCTTCTTTTTAGACACCCGATATCCCTGGAGTCCTAGAAAATTCAGCAGTATTACTGTTCAGGCCACGCAATCGCTTTCTGGTTTTGTGGCCATTAGAATATCATCCACATACTGCAACATTCTTCCTTCCTCAGAAGGGGTTTCCCAAGATTCTAAATCTTTTGCCAGCTGATTGCCGAAAATGGTAGGACTATTCTTAAATCCTTGGGGCAACACCATCCAAGTGAGCTGGATCTTCCGACCACTGTTAGGATTTTCCCATTCAAATGCAAATAATTTTTGGCTAGCTTCATGGAGAGGGAGGCAAAAGAAGGAATCTTTCAGGTCTACGACAGTGAACCAAGTCAGTTCAGGTGTTAACGCGGTTAACAAAGTGTATGGATTTGCCACTACTGGGTAAAGATTCTCCGTTATCTTATTTACAGCCCATAGATCCTGGACTATCCAGTATGACCCATCAGCTTTCCGGATAGTACTTAATAAGGGTCTTTTTATTTTCCGTGCCTCCAGACCCAGCAATGTCTTTCCAGTGGGTGAGCACGCAGCTCAAAGGACTCATTTTCGGAATTCTCCTTTGGGTGTTACCCGTATCTTTGACCACTGTCTCTTCTTAGTCCTCTATTTTATCTTCCATTTCTTTGTTTCAATTTCCATGCAAATCTTTACTGTCTTTTCCCAATCCTCTACACACACACCCCAAACTTCAGGGATCAAATTTTTCCTCCCACACTCTAATTTCACTCTTTCAGATTCTTGTTGGGCATTATATAAGTGTGGAGGTTGGGGAAGGCACTTAGGGCTCTCCGCCCTTTTTCTATAAGATATACAATACCATCGTCTCGTACAGGATTTACACTTCAGCAAAACCCGAGCTGGGTGGCAGCTATCACACAATCTGAAAACAAGCCCACACACAAAAGAAGGGATTACCCCTGTTAGCCCACCAATGCAAGGGTTCAGACTAGGGTAGTGAGGTTGTTCTCAACCTAAAGGTTGTTCCCAATCTAAAGCCACTGTTCGTCCTGCCGGAGTTATGTATACTCCTTCCAGATAAACCCGCTCATTCCTCTCCTTAACCAATTTCCCCCTTCGTTCCAATATTCAAGCCCAAACCACCAGAGGAGCGACTCTCGTCATTCTGCCACCTTAATGCTTAACTGGTCCCCTATAGGAGATAGAGCAAACACCACAGTAGCCCAATTTAAATATTAAAAGATCAAACGTTTAAAACATTCTATTAATAATTCACACTCACTCTATAGCCATATCATGCACACTTCATACACACTACCCATCCACACGCAACCTTTAGCAGCAGATAATTACTGGAGGTCCGCTTACCCCTCTCCTGCTTGTTATACAATCATTAGTAGGTCCGTCCTGGCTCCCAACATTGGGATACAGCGGTGGCCTTGGATGAGGAGGCACCACAGAGTACAGCACTGACAGCACCAGATCCAAGGGTGGGGAGGAGATGGAGAGGGGCTTCAGGTACACAAATGCTGAAGTGCTGACAAGCAGGGAGAGCATGGCCAGGTGAGGGAGGCGCGTGGAAAAGGCTTTGTGGCATCCTTGCTCACGGGATCCTCAGCACGCTCTGAAGATCTGCACACAGGACCCCACAAGGAAAACAAAACAGCCAAATGTTACACAGACAGCAATCACAAGAAGCCCAACTTCCCTGAGGTAGCAGTGTGAGTGGAAGAGCTTGAGGATCTGGGGGATTTCACAGCAGAACTGCTCCACAGCATTGCCTTGGCAGAGGGGGAGTGAAAATGTATTGGTTGTGTGCAGCAGAGCAGTGAGAAACCCCGTGCCTCAGGCAGCTGCTGCCATGTGGACACAAGCTCTGCTGCCCAGGAGGCTCCTGTAGTGCAGGGGCTTGCAGATGGCCACGTAGTGGTCATAGGACATAATGGTGATAAAATAAAACTCAGCTATGAGAAAAAAGAGAAAGAAAAAGATCTGTGCAGCACAAGCTGTGTAGGAGATGGCCCTGGTGTCCCATAGGGAATTGGCCTTGTATTTGGGGACAGTGGTGGAGATGCAGCCCAGGTCCAGCAGGGAGATGTTGAGGAGGAAGAAGTATCTGGGGGTGTGGAGGTGCTGATCGCAGGCTGTGCTGGTGATGATGAAGCCATTGCCCAGGAGCGCAGCCAGGGAGATGCTCAGGAAGAGCCAGAAGTGCCAGAGCTGCAGCTCCCGTGTGTCTGCGAATGGCAGAAGGAGGCAGTGGGTGATGGAGCTGCCTCTGGACATCTACTGCCTCTGGGCACGGAGCACTGTCAGAGGAGAAACAGACAGTGACAGGTTAGGGCAGGAGGGATGTCAGATACAGAAGTTCAATTTACACACTCACAATTGAGCACATTTTAGCAGGAGAGGAGAGGCTCAGTGTCATCACCAGAGATGTCATTACACTGCTGAGGCTTCTTCCTAGGTTCAATCAGAAGAGCATTGCATCAGGCAAAAAGTCTCAGCTCTTTGTAGCTTAGTGCAGAGCCAGGAGAGCTGCAGTGTCCATCAGACATTTCCCATGTGCCCTGTGCTTACAATTGCACTGCCTGTAAGATGCCTTCACACACAAATTGAACTTAAATCCCCTGCAAACACCTAACCTGTGCTGAGAGCAGGGGCGCATGGTTTCAAAGGGCAAATCACGGAGCTCCCATAGGGAGAAGCAAAGGACTGTGTGCAGCAGAGCATGGTCAGCAGCCACCTCCAGTGCCAGACACCAAGAGAGCTGCTTGAACCTGCCCTCCCCAGGGCTGGGCTACACTTTCCCCCCCACTCCCTGCCCACGTCTCTGCTTCCTGGAGCTGTGGCTGCCAGGAAGCTGTTGCTCTGTGCCCAGTTCTGTTCCCTCTCAGTGCTCACACAAGTCCTGACGAGACTCTCAGTGCCTTCTCCAAAGCAGAGAAGTAAATTCCCAGCTCCCACTGCCCAACCTGCCCACCAAGAGTGAGAAACATCAGAGCTCAGAATTCTTCCTTCTAAGGCAAACGCTGCCTCAGTGTCTTTCAGAAGGTCCCTCTGCAAATGTGCTCAGAGTGATGTGGAGCTCAGAACAGCACGGACCCACACAGCACCCTCTCCAGTGCACACGAACACTTTCCCTTCCCCGCCCGGGGTTGTTCCTCCCCCCACAGCTTCTCCCCCAGCGCCCTGATGAGCTCCCGGGCAGGCTGAGTGCTGACCCTGGCAGGCAGCAGAGTCCCTGCCCCAGCACACAGCCCCTGGGCTGCAGGGACCCTGCTCACAAGGACAGCGCTGGGCACCCCTGCCTGCACACCCACATTTACACCCTGCAGCCAGCCAAGGGGACCTGCCTTGTCCTGTCCCTCGCATGGTGCAGAGGGAAGCCCTGCTCTGCAGCACATCCTCCTCCTTATCTACACTGAGAAACCAAGAGAGTCCTCCTGACAGAGCCCATGGACTGTCCAAGGCAGCAGCTTCAGGAGATCCCTCCAGCAACTGCAGCTGCATTGCTGTGCACCCACAGCCTTACCATGCACAGGGCTGGGAAGGTTTCTCCTGCAGGGAGCTCTCTGCATCCTCCACTGCCAAGGGCCTTTAAGCTCTCTGAGGCTCGCAGGTCTCCCCTCAGTGCCTGCAGGCAGTGCCCCAGCCCTGCTCCTGGGCAGAGCTGTCTCTCTGCAGCTCTGCCCCCTTGCCACCATCTATCTGCGTCCCAGGAGCCCGGCCCAGCTCAGCAGCAGAGGCCCAGCCCAAGGTGCCTCTGCCTCTGACCCCTGGGCTCCCTCCAGGGCTCCCTGGGGCTCCAGGGGAACCCCATGGGAAACAGCCTGAAGCAAGCACTGATGTTCCCTCCCTCAGCTGGCAGACACACTGCCTTCCTGCACGGTCAGTTCTCTGATGAGAAGGAGGTTTAAGGCTAAAAACCTTCTTTTCTGAGAATCACAGAATCATTTAATTTGAAAATGACCCTTGAGAACATCGAGTCCGACTATTAACCTGTCACTGGCTAGGTCACACACTGAGCATGAGAACATCTCTGGTGAGATACCCTGTTGGATAGTCACCAATAGTAACTGGGACTTTAAAGTTGAATTTTACATCCTACCATAATTTCACTAATTTATATCCTATTCCGTTTGTTGTTAAACATTCTGCTATACATTAGAGCATGGAAATCATCTGCACAAGTTATGTTTACTGCAGATACCTCTCGTCTAGATAATGGTACTTAAACCCATTTAACAAACTCTTTAACATTTGAGTAAAGCAACCAAAAATTTATAACTGGAATTTATAACCAAAGTTTATAACTGGAATTCAGCACTACTCTGGAGGCACAGAGGCAAGAGGTGACCACACCACCCTGAGAAACATGGACTGACTTTAGTCACAGGCTGGACTGTGCTGATGCAGCCCCCCTGCCTTTCCTGGAGCCCTCTGCCTGTTAGGCCCCATCCTTTGCACAGTACAAGGAGCTGGATGCTGGCTGCTCCCTGCCTGCACCAGGAGCTCTGGTTGCCTGGCAAAGGTGGGAGCAGCACACAGAGATCAGGAAAGTTGGACACTCCCTGATCATACCAGGAGCTCTTTTGGGATGAACAGTCGTTCCCTGACAACCTGGAACAGAGCTGCTGTGCACTGGGGAAACCGACGCAGAATTGAGGCCAGGAGGAAAACTGACTGATGACTAAAGCCCATCATCTGGCCACCCTAGAAATGGTGGTCCCAAGTGAGAGACCCTTTGAGCTCTCCTGGACCCCAATGGGCTGTGAGCGGCATCTCCCTCAGAGTGAGACATCTCTGAGAGCCCCCTAAACTCTCTGGTTTAGGAAACAGGGGGATCATCTGCCTGGGCTGCTCCTGCTGCTCACTGACACTCGGCCCTTTGCCCCCTGAGGAGCACTTCCAGAGCTGATGTGAGTATTGGGCTCTGCTTTTATTTTCACTGCACTGAGAGCAACTTTAACACAGGTATGCATCTAGATGTGTATACAGCCATCTAGCTCCATCTCAGTGTGTTGTGTTAGGTTAGATATTTAATTGCAAGTGCGTGTATATTAGCTTCAGTGATCAAGTGCTGTTAGAAATCCCGTGATTCAGTTTACAAATGCAAACTGCTGCTAGCTGACATCTGTGACCCTTTAGATGAATACCAGGCCTGAGACTGAGATGGGATCCAGCCACACCCAGGCTGTTCTTGGAGAGGGAGCTTAGAAAACAAAGGGGTCAATCTGAACCTCGTGACTCAACGAGAGGGTCTCCCTTATTCCTTTGTGTCTGCAGTTCCTATACTCGATTTCAGTTCAATACTGTATGAATCACTTGAACCCAGTCCCGTATAAATCTTTCCAAGACTGACACAATCTCTTTTTGTAGCTGGTGGAGTGGGGCCTCCCCTCCACATCCTGTTAAATCCTGCTTTGATGAATTCACATTCAAATGCTTTTCCTGGTATCTGTGCCAGTGATTCTTTGAGCAATCCTAAACAGGTTCACAACCGGCACGTGGGGCTTCTCTGGGAAACGTGTTCCAGTGTCGCACCGCCCTCACGGGAAAGAATTGCTGCAGAGAACAGAGTTACTGCTTCACTGCAGACAAAGGAGGCAGGAGAGAAGGGACTGGGGAGCACGCACCCCAGCCCTGACTCTGCACAGGGCAGCGATGGGAGCTGCTCTTCACTACAGCACAGCTGGGCTGAACTGAGGCAGTGCTTACACACAAACCTGTCCTTGTCCCACACGAAGCTCCACAGGCCACAGGATTCTCCAGAAGTACCAGCCCATCTCTTTCTCTTGTTACACATCGCAGGGTTGCAAACTGTGGCACACGGGGAGGCCCTTGGTGCTGTTTCTCCTGGAACACGGGAGTAGAAAATTCAATACTATTTTTAATAACAAAAACCATTCCAATTACCATGGAAAATATGGGACAAGATGCTAAAGTCCAACAGGTTTCACCAGGAAGAGCAACAGTGAACTAAAAATTCCCTCCTGTGCTGTTTCCTTTCCCGTCCCATGGATACTTTCCTCAGTAACTGACAAGTGCACACAACACAGCAAGAGATCTGTGTGTCTGCTGCACATGCCGGTGAACAGTTCCTTGTGGTGTCACATCCATCTCCAAATCAACTCAACCATGTACCAAGGAAACAGGCGGGTAACTTTCAGCTGTACCCGCAGAGCCCTGCTGGGAACTGCACAGCTGGGGACTCCAAACACCTGGGATTGCTTCTGCCAAGCAATGCACCAGTGCCAGGAAGGAAACACACACTCTTCTCTGTGACACCAGGGGTCACTGCTGCTGCTGAGCTCTAATCCCTCTTCAGAATCACACCAACCCACTGTGCAGTCAGCACACCAGTACCTGGTATCAAACCTGCCCTCCCTGGAGCACTTCAGCTGTAGAGGCACTCAATATTTATGTACAGGGGTGGGAGGGACCTTAAAGCTCATCCAGTTCCAACCCCTGCCAAAGGCACAGACACCTTCCACTAGAGCAGGCTGCTCCAAGCCCCTGTGTGCAACCTGGCCTTGAACACTGCAGGGATGGGGCAGCCACAGCTCCTCTGGGCACCCTGTGCCAGTGTCCCACCACTCTCACAGAAACTGAACACTGGCAAGTCAACACATGAACCATGTCCCTTAGAACATGTCTTAAATACCTCCAGGGATGGTGACACAGCCACTTCTGCAGGCAGCCTCTTTCTTGTCCCATCATCAGACAGGACAGCCAGGCCAGGACAGGCTGGGATCTGCTTTAGCCCTGCTGAAGGAAGGGATTCAGCCTGGTCAGTCGAGGCATCTCATCCTGGGATTGTAACCCTGGGGCTGGAAGGGAACTCAGCTCCCCCCATGAACACCACAAACCCACAGGAAGTCTCACTTCCTCAGCAGGTGAAAATGTACCATTATGGAGATGATGTCTTAATGAGAGGAGATTGCCCACAGAGGTGGGGGAAGCAGCAACAGCAGTGTGGGAAGCACTCCAGGATGTCAAAGTCCCACGTGAGCAATGTCAGAAACCAAGTAGAAACCAGCAGATCAACGCTCCCACCCAGCTTGGTGCTGTCCGCAAATTCACACATCCCAGTATGGAGCAGTTTGCACCAGTACAGACCAATATAGGCCGCTATGGCCCCAGACACTGATGGGGTTTCAATATCCCAGTGCTCCCAGTCCCTGCCGCAGGTCTTCTTGCTTGCAGCCATGCTCAACTCCCCATCCCTCCCAGTGCTCCCACTACCTGCTGCAGCTGCTCCCAGTCCCTCTCAGTCCCTGCCACAGGTGCTGCTGCTCATCCCCCACATGAGAATGTTGAGGGCTTCTGGGCAGGACCCCCCAAATTAGGCACCCCCCCCAACCCCCCACGCCAGCTCTCTTATATAAGAGTGGAGCTAGGGTGTCCCATGGGGTGTGCTTTGGGGGCAACAAGGATTGATTGGGGCTGGTGGCTTTGGGGGAGGGGGAGCAGCTTTTTTGGGGCACCTGCAGTTGGGGCCCAGTGTGTTTGGTGGGGCCCCTCAAGGCTTTTCAGTCCCCACGTTCATTTGTGGGGGCCTGTGGTGATGGTAGCATGCAGTTTGCTTTGGGGGTGCTTACAGGCCCCCCCCATTTGTGGGTCCTGCCTGCTCATGTGCTGCTTCAAGGAAATTTGGGGTTACCCCAGGATTTTGGGGGGCACCACGATTACTTTGGGTGCCTTCAGGGCCCTTTGGGGGGCCAGCCTGCTTTTGGGGTACCCCTTTATTGGGGTGCCACTATTGGAGGGTCCACCCCCTCTGACCCCCTGAATTCACTATTGAACCCAAAGCAATGTTGGGGTCCCCCCAGTGGATTTGCGGTCCCAGAGCATTTTGGGGGACCCCAGGGCAGGTCCTGGGGGAACCACACTTATGAGACACCCCCTTTTTCAGGGGGCTCCTGGCTGCTGTGCTGAGCTGGGGCGGCTTTGGAGCTGCAGGGTTTGGGTCTGGGGGGATTTGGGGCTCCCCCCTGGGATTTTGGGTGCAGGGGGGGCTGGGTTCGGGGGTGCCGGGTTTTGGGGTCCCACCCGGCTGCCAGGTGCTTGTGCAGAGCCAAGAGCCTCTTGAGGTGCTTCTTGCGCAGCTCCTTCAGGTCCCAGCGCTGCTGCAGCAGCTTCACGTCAGCCTCGTGCTGCTGCAGCTCCTGCAGCAACTGCGGGGACACCTCTGGGGGGGGTGCAGGGGCCAAAGGTCCTCAGGGGCAGGAATCTGGGGGACCCCCATGTCCCTCAGTGGAGGCACCTTTGTCCCTCGGCACCCTGGGTCTCACCGGGTGCCCTGTGCTTCCCCATGGAAGTCAGTGGGGGGAGAAGGCCTTGGGGGTGTTGGTGGATGAGAAAACGAACATGAGCTGACTGCAGTGTGCGCTCACAGCCCAGAAAGCCAACAGTATCCTGGGCTGCATCCAAAGGAGCGTGACCAGCAGGTCGAGGGAGGTGATCCTGCCCCTCTGCTCTGCTCCGTGAGACCTCACTTGGAGCATTGTGTGCAGTTCTGGTGTCCTCAACATAAAAAGGACATGGAACTGTTGGAACAAGTGCAGAGGAGGGCACGAGGATGATCAGGGGATGGAGCACCTCCCGTATGAAGATAGGCTGAGAAAACTGGGGCTGTTCAGCCTGGAGAAGAGAAGGCTGCGTGGAGACCTCATAGCAGCCTGCCAGTATCTGAAGGGGGCCTATAGGGATGCTGGGGAGGGACTCTTCATTAGGGACTGTGGTGAGAGGACAAGCGGTAATGGGTTCAAACTGAAACAGGGGAAGTTGAGATTGGACGAGAGGAAGAAATTCTTTACTGTAAGGGTGGTGGGGCCCTGGAATGGGTTGCCCAGGGAAGTGGTGAATGCTTCATCCCTGGCGGCGTTCAAGGTGGGGTTGGACAGAGCCTTGGATGGCATGGTTTAGTGGGAGGTGTCCCTGCCCATGGCAGGGGGTTGGAACTGGATGTTCTTAAGGTCCTTTCCAACCCTGACTATTCTATGATTCTATAATTTGAGGGTTCAGAGGAAGGTTTGGGGATTCAGGGGAGTTCTGGGGTTCGGGGAGGTCCCCAAGGCTCTCCAGGGGGTGCAGGGATTTGGTTGACCCCCATCTCATGAAAATGGAGGGTATATCCATCCCAGGGCACCTGGGGCATCACTGGAAGCCCCATGTGGTCGCTTTGCCATAAATGGGGGGATTTTTGGACTTCCGAGGGATTTCGGGTTCACGGGAGATTTCAGAGTTCATGGGGAGTCTCCAAAATTCCCCATCGTGGGCACAGTAATTTGAGAGACCCCCCATGTTCCACAAAATGGGGATGTACATCCATCCCAGGGCACCCCGAGTCTCTCCTTAGTGTCCCATGTTCCCCAATGGGGGGGATGTGTTGGAGGAAGAGAACCTGGGAGTTCAGAAGGGACTTGGAGGCTCAGGGGGATCCTGGGGTTCAGGAATCTCCCCAAAACTCCCCAGGGGGATGCAGGGATTTGGGGGACCCCTCCGTGTCCCAAAATAGGGGTACATGTGTCACAGGGCACCCTGTGTCTCTCTTCAGTGCCTGCTGTTGGCCAATGGAGGTAAATGGATGGAATTTGGGGGCTCATGGCGAGGTCCCCATTCTCAGAGGGAGGGTGTGAGAGTAATTTGGGGGACCAGCAGAGCCCTCAAACAGGGGCTAAAGCCACCAGAAACCACCCCACAGATCACTGGGGAGGGGGGATCTGGAGATATGGGGGGACCATTATTATTATTCCTGTTGTTGCTATTATTATTAATACAACAATATTGATTTGCAGCAGCAAATTTTCAGCCCCACAGCAGAGCCCTTCTGCAGCCGCTTCTCAGCTCTCGGTGTTGGCGGGCAGCTCCCAAAGGCAGTTCTGCCTCTGCCGGAGCCAGAGCAATGGCCCAGCCCGTGCTGCGGTGTGTGGAGCGCTCCGATGGCACCATCAAGTGAGTGCGGGGCTCGGCAGCGCTGCAGGAGCGGAGCTGTGGGCCCTGACCCTGCTCCGGGGCAGACGCGGCTCAGTTCCAGCGCTCGGTGCTTCTGGGCAGAGCCTGCGGCTGCGGCGGCACCGCCGCCATGACACCGGGCGGCGCGGGGGGATGACGTCAGAGCCGGCGCCAAGGAGGGGAGGGCGGGAAGGGGCCTGAGGGGGCGGTGCGCGCGGCGCCTGTGGTAACCTGGGGGGATGTGGGGAGGGAATGGCGGCGTGGAGGTGTATCGTGCCCGGGTCGAGCTGGATGGAGCCCGGATCGGAGCTGGATGGAGCCCCTCTCAAACATGGATGGAGCCCGGATCGAGCTGGATGGAGCCGCGATCGGAGCGGGGTGGAGCCGGCAGGAGCGGGGTGAGCGGGGCTGTGGCAGGGATCGAGTGGGAAACGCAGGGCTGTGGGTTGGGATGGAGCCGGGGGCAGGGGGTCGGGAGCAGGGATGCAGTGGGGTGAGGTGGGCTGGGCTGTGCCAGGAGGGCACGGGAAGCGGGGCCTGAGCCAGCCGGGGAGGTGCAGGCAGGGCTGGAGCCCACGCTGGGGCAGGGGCTGGGCATGCAGGGGATGGCGGCAGGACCATTGTGTCCCACCAGGGTGGGCCCTCAGGAGCCTGAACCGAGGTCCTGTGCTTTTGGTGCAGGGGTGCCGAGAGCAGGCGGCTCCTTGGGGACAGCTGCTCGCTGCCCCTTCGCGTCAGGTAAAGATCTGAGCCCCCACCTTGTGTGTCCCGTGCACAGCGTGTGTGTGCAGCCAAGAGAGTCTGGCTGAGAACTGCCCCGGGCCTGAACCACTGCCTTGGGCAACCCAGCCAAGGAGATGGGCACAGCCCCAGGCAGAGCCCTGACTAAGGATCCCCTGCCGTGCTGAATCAGCGCTGTCTGCGTTGATGAGCAGTGTGAAAGATGTGTGTGGAGGATTAAAGGGTTGGTTACAGAAGGAAACACTTGCAGTGCAGACATGTTTCCTGGCTCTAAGGGTCAGATCCCAGGATCTGGAGCACATCTTTGTGTATTGTAAAATGTTATTGTGTCCAAATGCAATTTGTCATTCTTGTATTGTGAGACATGATGCTGATGATGTAAATGATGATAAGTCATGTTTGGCGTCTCTTTTGTGGGTATATTCTTAATGCATAGAGAAGCTGAGATAAGCTTAAGCAATGGCTGTCTTGCTTTAGCCCTTTGCAGGACATCTTGTATCTATTGAGATGGCTGCAATGAAACAAGAGGCTGGCTCCAATGTGCCATTAGGGTGGAGAGGCTTCCCCGGGACTCCCTCCTACCGTGTACCATTGATGTGTGATGCTAAAGCTGTTTCCCTGGAACACATCCTAACCAGAATTGAGCAAGGAAGGTCAAAGTGAAATGAGAGCAGCAGTGCTCATCTCAAGCCTTGTTCACAGTTCTGCAACAGGAGAGTAAGTTGGGATTGGGATGGTTGTTAGGACCTTGCTGCTTTCCAATGTGAAAATCATGCAGTGAGGAATAACACTTTAAAGAAGCTGGTGTTCTCTCTGTTAAGAGAAACAAATGAAGACAGGAATCCCATTCAAAGACCGTATCTCTCAATGCAGAACCATGATTGTCTGCCTTTTTGTTTTTCTTCTTTCCAGAGCACTGTGGAGTAAGTGGGGCCTGGGTCTGCCCCAGTTCCTCAGGTGGTCCCACTTGGAATCCCTCTTCCAGGGAAGGCTGACCATGCAGTGGACACAAATGCTCTTCTAGAAATGAAATCAGGTCTGAATAAGGGCTTTGAATCCAGGTAAAAACTTCTCTTAAGTGTTCATGTGCAACTTTGAGCCTCGAGACTTTTGTTTGCGTTTCGTGATGATTTTTATGAGGGTGCATTTCAGGAAGGAACTTAGAAAATGAACCAACGTGTTTAAATACACCAACTCTACTTGCACTTGATTTGATGTATTCAAACAGTATTAATGACATAAGAGTTATTTCATACATGGCAGCAGTCTTGATTGCTTCCAAGATCCTGCTCTTAAGCTGTTGCATTTTGCTTTGTCTGCAAAAACGAGTGCTTGAAAGTACAGTATATATTATGAATTTGTCATCCACGTCCTCTGTGGATCATTGGCCTTCACCCACAGCCCGGGACATAAACATCCAGGGCTGAGAGAGCTGGGCTTGTTCTGCATGGACAAGAGAAGGCTCCTTAAGGGGAGACCTTAGAGCAGCTCCCAGAGCCTAAAGAGGCTACAGGAAACCTGGAGAGGGGCTTTGGCCAAGGGCCTGTAGGGACAGGCCAAGGGGAATGGCTTTAACCTGCCAGAGGGGAGACTGAGATGAGCTCTTGGGCAGAAGCTCTTCCCTGTGAGGGTGCTGAGGCGCTGGCACAGGGTGCCCAGAGGAGCTGTGGCTGCCTCATCCCTGGCAGTGTTCGAGGCCAGGTTGGACACAGGGGCTTGGAGCAAGCTGCTCCAGTGGAAGGTGTCCCTGCCCGTGGCAGGGGTTGGAGCTGGAGGAGCTTTAAGGTCCCTTCCAACCCAATCCAGTCGGGGATTCTGTGATTGTATTCAATACCTTTAGCACTGGATGTAATTCTTCAATGATGGGCAAAATGAACCATGGATTCCTTCAAGTGCCATATATGTCAGTAAGGGTAAGACTGGAAAAGTAAATGGTGTTTTCTTCGCCAGTGTCGGGAAACATGACCAAATTCAGGTTCCTCTTCATGCTGCAACAACAACCACCACATCTTGAGGGCCTGCATATGGACCTTGTTGCAGTGCTAACCAGTGCAGTTAGTCACTACTGCTTGTGTCATAGCTATAGAAGATCCATCATGCCTAAAACCTGGAACAGTGTCAGTGTGGGCGTATGTGTAAGAGCACCGAGTTTTTACAGTGATGCCTGTGACTGCCTTCTCTCAGGCTTTGCAATTTTACTGAAAATTAACTTAGCACCTTTCTAGCCCAGTTTAGTTGTCAGCAAAGTCACTCTTTGCAGTTGTCTTCATGTTTTGTCAGTAGCCCTTGGTCTGTAAGGATCAGTACCAGCTGCTGCAGCTATCAGCTGCTATGGTTCTGGTGACTTTGCTGCTGCAGACTCTAACCAGGAAAATCCTGAAAAGCTCTTGATAACCTTAAGGACATGGTGTGATGTGGCTTTTTCTTCAGGTGGCACCATGTCTTGAATGCAGACATCTGCTGCCAGTGAGTACAGCCACTTGCATTGGATGTGAGTCACCAATAGCTCCACAGCTGCAGCCCCAAACCAACATCTGCATAAAGGTAATTGAGACTAAATCTAACAAAGAAGCAATTTACCTCCTGGCATGCATGTTTCTAACAGATGGTGACTTCATTAAAAACAGTTTGGTCCAGCTTGCGTTTCTCTAATTGCATGATGACAGCTTGAAGGGTTAGTAGGATTCAAACCACCTTGACTAGAAATAAGCATTAAAGGTAAACCATGTGAGCTGAGGAAGGCATCTTGGAGAGCACAGGAGGTAGCAGTGTGACAGACAGGACACGTGCACTTGTGTTCAGTAGGGAGATGTTCTGTGATTCTGTCATTTATGGCCTTAGCATTACTGAACATTTGAAGTTTATTAAATAGGTCCTCATGACTCTGCTTCCCTCAACTGATTGTAAGTGCTTGGCACAGACGGGCTGGCAGGACTGGGCAGTGGGGTGATGCCCAAAATGCTCAAGCGCAGCATTAGTCAGTGATCCAAAAGTGCTGGTGGCTCAACTAGACAAAATCTGCCTTCCAGAATGCTCCCTACACAAGGGAATGGGGACCCAGATAGGGGCTGTCCTCAACTGTTGTGGTCAGGGGAAAGGGTGTGAGAAGGAGGGAACTGATATTGCGTGTCCACAATTGGTACATTCTAGACACTGCCCCAGATTGGGTGTTTTCTGGCCGTCCTGATGCAGGTGCAAAGGCACTGCTGAGCTATTTGGTGGCAACCATCAAAACTGGAGACTCATTATTCTCAGCTGTGGTGGAATCTCGCTTGTGAGATACAGTGACTGTGCTTGGGCACCCTCACGGAGATAAGAATCATTCTTCTTGCAGAGAATGGACTTGCTGTTTTGTGGGAGTGCAGTGACCAAGCAAACTGGCACCAGTCTGTACAGACACCTGGAGGTATTGATCTGGATCTGCTGTAGTTGACACTGGAGGTATTGATGCTGCATCTCCTGTGGTTGACACTGGAGGTATTGATGCTGGATCTGCTGTAGTTGACACTGGAGGTATTGATGCTGGATCTCCTGTGGTTGACACTGGAGGTATTGATGCTGCATCTCCTGTGGTTGACACTGGAGGTATTGATGCTGGATCTGCTGTAGTTGACACTGGAGGTATTGATGCTGGATCTGCTGTAGTTGACACTGGAGGTATTGATGCTGGATCTGCTGTAGTTGACACTGGAGGTATTGATGCTGCATCTCCTGTGGTTGACACTGGAGGTATTGATGCTGGATCTGCTGTAGTTGACACTGGAGGTATTGATGCTGCATCTCCTGTGGTTGACACTGGAGGTATTGATGCTGGATCTGCTGTAGTTGACACTGGAGGTATTGATGCTGCATCTCCTGTGGTTGACACTGGAGGTATTGATGCTGGATCTCCTGTGGTTGACACTGGAGGTATTGATGCTGCATCTCCTATGGTTGACACTGGAGGTATTGATGCTGGATCTGCTGTAGTTGACACTGGAGGTATTGATGCTGGATCTGCTGTAGTTGACACTGGAGGTATTGATGCTGGATCTGCTGTAGTTGACACTGGAGGTATTGATGCTGCATCTCCTGTGGTTGACACTGGAGGTATTGATGCTGCATCTCCTGTGGTTGACACTGGAGGTATTGATGCTGGATCTGCTGTAGTTGACACTGGAGGTATTGATGCTGCATGTCCTGTGGTTGGAAATGGATTGTCACCAAGATCCAAGGATTTGTGATGGGCAGGCACTATGGCCTAACTAAAACCTGAAGCCCACAGCACGGACTTGAAGGAGCTCTTCTATCTGCAGGGCTGAATAAGCGGAGCACTTTGTAAGGTCAAGTCCTCTTCTTATTACTGTTGTTGATAGTTTGCAGACACAATGTGAAACGAATTCTTTCTCTATTTAAAAGGGCAAAGCAATTTGTCAGGCATGTGGCACGGGAAATCTACACCATAAGCACTGTGCGACTTGTGCAAGCAAGCTGCCTGAAATACAGACGTGAGGCTCCTTCCATCAGTCCCACAGGGGTTAATCAAATCAAAGCAGAACATTCTTTCTCTCTGGAGAACTGAAGTCACAGCCCTGTGTCCCTGCACCTCTCTCTGTTGCACACTGATATTCTCGTTTGCTTTTACCATCTCAGCCACAATCCGGAGCTTTTGCTTGGCTAGAGATAAGGAAAAGAGAGAATTCTAAACATCTTCTTTAACGTTTTTAGCCTGTTTCCTTTGGAAGCAGCTCTGGAAGGCTGAGTTCAGGTTTATTCTGAGACGTGTTTGCACAAGAAGCCTTCTTGTGGAATCGATCCGAGTGTCTCAGAGCCCTTCCTGCGGTGCCATTTCTATTTGAGTACATTTCTGTTTAAAAAGCATTCAGTCTGCTCAGGACATGGCCCCTGCTGTTCCCACCTCACCTCATCAGAGTCCTCACCTCTGCAGAGTGCAGCCATCTGTCTCTGCACACAGAGGCGCAGGGTCTTGGCTTCACACTGCTCCAAGAGGCAAACTCAATGAACCGCGCCTCCTGCCCAGGCCAAAGGCATTGCCATGTCCTTACGTAGCAAAGCAGCTGCGAATCTGTGCCTGAGCAGTGGGGTCTGAGGGGTCTCTTTCAGGTCACTTGGGGGGCAGTTGTGGGTCTGGTGGGGTCTCTTGAGGGGGCGTTGTGGGTCTGGGTGGTCACATGGGCAGTTGTGTGACTGGGTGATCACTTGAGGGTCACTTGGGGGGCAGTTGTGGGTCCGGTGAGTTAAGGAGGGAGTCACCTCGGGGGCAGTTGTGGGTCTGGGTGATCACTTGGCAGTAACTTAGGGGGCAGTTGTAGGCCTGGAAGGTCACTTGAGGGCAGTTGTGGGTCTGAGGGGTCACTTGGGGAGCACTTCGGGGGCAGTTGTGGTTTTGGGGAATCACTTGGGGATAACTTGGGGGCAGTTCTGGGTCTGGGGGTAACTTGGGGTTTACTTGGGGGTCACTCGAGGGGCAGTTGTGGGTCTGAAGAGTCATTTGGGGGTCACTTGTGGTGCAATTGCGGGTCTGGGGGTCACACGCTGGGTAGCTGTGGATCTGGTGTGTCACTGGGGGTGTCCGTTGTGGGTCTGAGTGGTCACTTGGGGGGCCGTTGTGGGTCTGGGGGTCACTTGGGGGGCAGTTTGGGGTCTAAGAATTTACTTGTGAGTCACTAGAGGGGCAGTTGTGGGTGTGGGGGGTCACTTGGGGGTAACATGGGACAGTTGTGAGTCTGGGAATTCATTTGGGGGTCACTTGAGGAACCACTGTGGGTCTGGGGGTGACTAGGGGGTCACTTGGGGGGCAGTTGTAGGTCAGGGAGGTCACTTGAGGGGCAGTTGTGGGTCTGGGAAGTCACTTGGGGATTGCTTGGGAGGCAGGTTTGGGTATGGGGAGTCACGAGGGGTCATTTGGGAGGCAGTTGTGGGTGTGGGGGGCCACTAGGGGGGCAGTTGTAGGGCTGCGGGGATGACTCGGGGGGCAGTTATGGCTCTGGGGGTCACTGGGTGATCACTTGGGGGGCAGAGGTAGGTGTGCGGGCTCACTTGGAGGCAGTTGTGTGTCTGAGTGGTCACATGGGGGGCAGTTGTGAGACTGCGTGGTCCCTTGGGTGTGACTTGGGGGGCAGTTGTAGGTCTGTGGGGTCAATTAGGGGCTGTTCTGGGTCTGGGGGTAACTTGGGTTTCACTTGGGGCAGGTGTGTGTCTGGAAGGTCAGTGGTGGAGCAGTTGTGGGTCTGAGTGGCCACTTGGGGGGCGGTTGTGGTTCTGGGTGTCACTTGCGGGGCTGTTGTAGGTCTGGGGGATGACTGGAGGGCAGTTATGGGTCTTGGGGGTCACTTGGAAGGCAGTTGTGGGTCTGGGAATTCATTTGGGGGTCACTTGGGGAGCCATTGTGGGTATGGGGGTCACTAGGGTGTCACTTTGGAGGCAGTTGTGGGTCTGAGTGGTCAGTTGGGGGGCAGTTGTAGGTCTGGGGAGTCACTTTGGGGTCACTTGGAGGGCAGCTGTAGGTCTGGAGTATCATTTGAGGGGCAGTTGTGGGTCTGAGAGGTCTCTTTGTGGTCACTGGGGGCAGTTGTGGGTCTGGGTGGGTCACTTGGGGGGCTGTTGTGGGTCTGGGGTTTCACCTCTGGGTCACCTGGGGGCAGTTGTGGGTCTGAGGGATCTCCTTTGGGTAACTGGGAGGCGGTTGTGGGTCTGGGGTGTCACTTGAGGGGCAGTTGTGCATCTGGGGGATAACTGGGGGGGCAGTTGTGGGTCTGGGGGGTCACTCGGTGGGGGGCAGTTATGGGTCTGGGGGTGACCTGGGGAGCAGCTGTGGTCTGGGGGGCTCACTTGAGAGGCAGTTGTGCATCTGAGGGGTCTCCTTTGGGTAACTGGGAGGCAGTTGTGGGTCTGGAGGGTCACTTTGGAGTCACCTGGGGGGCAGTTATGGGTCTGGGGAGTCACCTGGGGGGCAGTTGTGGGTCTGGGGCATCAATTCTGCACTTCACTGGCAGTGTGTCTCAGGCACTGGAACAGCCGCATTGCTGTGGGTGCACCGCAGTAGGTGCTGTGCTTGTTGCAGTGGTTGGAATAGCTGCAGTGTTTATGGCTCTCCTTGTCGTGTAGTAGCCACTGTCCCAGTCACTGGGGTTGCAGTGGCCGCAGTGCTTGTGGCTCGCACTGGAGAAGCCTCAGTGCTTGTTGCAGTGGTTGGAATACCTGCAGTGCATGTCACTGGAGTTGTAGCAGCCACAGCCCCTGTCCATGGCATTGGAGTAGCCCATGTGCCTGTCGCCAGGGTTGCAGTAGACACAGTTCTTAGGGCTTGGGTTGGAGAAGCCTCACTGCTTGTCCATGGGGATGGAGCAGCAGCAGTGTGTGTCACTGGCAGTGGAGAGGCCGCAGTGTTTGTGGCTGGCACTGGAGTAGCTGCAGTGTTTGTGGCTGGGGTTGACGTAGCCACTGTGTACATTGCAGGCCCTGGAGTAGCGCCATTACTGCTTCCTAGAGATGGAGTAGCTGCAGAGCTGAAAACTGTTGGTGGAGCAGCTGCAGTGGTCGTGGGTGGGTCTGATCAACTGCAGGGCATGTTGATGGGGTATAGTAGCCACAGTGCCTGTCCTTGGCATTCAAGTGGCTGATGTGTCTGTCACTGTACTTGGAGTATCGGCAGTGCTTGTGGAGAAGCCGCAGTGCTTGTCACTGAGGTTGGAGGAGCCGCAGTGCTTGTCAGCAAGGATGGAGGAGCCACACTGCTTTTTGCTGTGGTTGGAATAGCAGCAGTGCATGTCACTGGAGCTGTAGTATCTGTAGTTACGGTCATTGGCATTGGAGCAGCCTCCGTGCCTGTTGCCATGGTTGGTGTCGCCGCAGTGGTTGCGGCTGTTGTTGGAGTAGCTGTGGTGCCTGTGGCTGGTGGTGGAGTAACCACATTGTCTGTTGCTTTGCTATCAGGTCCTGTCTCTCCTCACTGCAGAGAACGAGAGACTGATTCAGCCTTGCTCAGGGTAAGTGCTAATCAGAAACCACTATACCATCGCTGTGTTACCAGCGTTATCCTCAGACCTCAGCACTGCCCCAGCTACAAGGAGTATGAACTCTCATGAGGTGTCCCTCTGACACCTATTGCCCTCCAAAGACCCCAGAAACCAATCCTCGCAACCCCCCCAATAACTGCAAAAGTCCCCCAAAACACCCAATCCCCCAATAAACACCCAACCTCACAAAACTCCCAAAACCCCCGAAACCACCAACTCTCCACAAAACCCACAACAGTCCCCAAAAAAACCAACCCCCAAAACCTCAAAGTCTCCAAAAAACCCCCACAGCCCCAAAACATCCATCTTAACCCCAAAACATCCATCCTAACCTCCCAAAAAGCCCAAACCCCACAACCACCACACTCCCCCCAAAAGGCACCCCCGCTTACTTTCCCGGCTGCTGGCTCAGGCTGTGCAGGTGGAGGGCAGCTGTCTCCTGGGGCAGGGGATGTTTGCAGCCAAGGGTGGTTGAACACATCCTCCAGGGATGGTCTGTTGCAGGCGTACATGCACAAGCACCACCTGATGAGGTGCTGGCGTTCTGGGGAGAATCCGGGAACCACCGCTCAGTTGCAGGAGGCTCCTGCCCACCGTGTGCCACCGTCCGCAGCGCCCAGGGCTGGGTGTGCTCAGCGCCGCACCCAAACCTCGTGTTCCATGATCCGTTTGGAGGAGAGCAGGATAGCAGGACATGTGCCACCTCCTCCAGCTGACCAAGGGAGATCAGCTGCCACCCCTAAATCCTGCCCTGCCCCTGCTGCCGCGAAGCCAGGTACCTACCGACAGAGACCTGGCGCTGGAAGGAGAGCTGCCCGCTGATGATGTCCTTGCAGCGCTGGAAGGGGAGGACCCCGCACACCATCTCATACAGCAGCACGCCCAGGGACCAGATCGCTGCCGGACGGCCAAGGTAGCAGCGGTAGCGGAACCTCTCCGGCGGGTAGTGCAAAGGTGTTCCTACCACAGGATACAGGTACAGCTCATCAGGCGGATGCCGCCTGCTCCCGGATCCTCGCCCGTGCATCCGCAGGGATGCAGGGGCTGCACCGGTGGCCCCATGGATGTGGGGACACACACTCGGTGTGACCTGCCACCCTGTCACCAGCATGTGACTCTTGTTCACAAACTGCCCGCTACTGGAAGCACCCTCGGCTGTGGGCTCACCGCTAAATTGGGTGTAGACCGTGTCCCTGAGGAGGGTGCTGCAACCGAAGTCAATAAGCTTGACCTCTCTGGTGGCCAGGTTGAGGATGATGTTCTTGGGCTTGATATCCCTGTGCAGGACACCGCGGCTGTGGCAGTGCCGCACAGCCACCAGCACCTGGAAGAAAATGCCCCGCGCCAGATCCTCGGGCAGGAACCTCCGCTTTCTGATGAAGTCACAGAGGTCCTGAGATGGCTGCGGACGCTCCATAACCAGCACGAAGGAGTGAGGCAGTTCGAACCAGTCGAGGAGCTGGATGATGGCACTGCAGCCGGAGCGCACCTTCTTTAGCATGGCTATCTCCATGGGAATGCGAGTGCCGCTGGGCTGCAGGGGGACCATGACACCATCAGCTGGCCCAGGGGTCCTGTGCCTCCCTGCCTGGGATGCTCTGATGCCCCCCTGCCCGACCCCACTGTTCCCAGGTGTGCCCCCCCCTGCTGCGGGGATGCTCTGGTGCACCCCTACCCGGCCCCAAGGGTAGCAGGCACCCTCTGCCTGGGACGCTCCATGTCCCCTGGTGACTCCACACCCGCTCCCCTCGCGCTGTCCCGGTTTCCCTCCTCACGGCCCCACCGGCTCACCCCCACCCGCCCTGCCCCGCGCTGCCGCAGTGGCCCCGCGCACTCACCCGCTCGCCCCACGAGGAGATGCGCTCCCGAGCCACTCGTTTCATCGCCACCTGCGGGCCAAGCGCAGCGCTGGGCTGAGCTGAGCCCTCGGCCCGCCCCGGCCCCGCCCCTTACCGGGGTGTTGTCAGCCAGGCGTACCCCGGCGTGCACCCGCCCGAAGCCGCCTTTCCCGAGCAGCGCTCCTGCACGGTAACGCTGCTCCATGGTGTCCTCGTCCTTCCCCACGCGGTTGCTACCGCTACGCGCGGGGTCCCGGCCGGCCCCCGCCGGCCGCTCCGGACCGATCGGAGCCGCGTCATTGCCGGCGTTTCCCGGCCGAGGCTCCGCGGCGTGCCGCTCCCCGCCGCTGCCGGAGCGCAGATAGGCCGCCGGGTCAATTCGGGTGAGGAGCACCACGGGCACCTTGGCCGAGCGCGCTCCCGGTGCCGGCACCCCCGCATCCGCGCCGCGGCCCAGGGGCTCGGGGGTCGCGGCTGCAGGGCGGCTGCAGGGCGGCTGCGGGGCGGGGAAGGAGCGGCCGCGGCCCCGCTGCTCCTCGCTGCCCCGGGCACCCGCGTGTGGCGGCGGCCGCCGGGCGGCTCCGGGCTGAGCGGGGCCTGGGGGCGGGCCGGGGAGCGCCAGGGGGCGGTGCTGCCTCGCCAGACCCAGCGGGGGCGGCTCGCCCAGCGCCGCCACTGCCAGTACCGGGAGAGCCGAGCGGCGCCGCGGGCACCGCCGGGGGGCACCATGGCGGGGAGCGGCGGAGGGAGGGCTCCGAGGTTCGCAGCTGCCGCCGTTGCTGCCGCAAAAGTCGCTGCTAAAGCCGCTGCCGCTGCTAAAGCCGCTCAAGAGCCGCTGCTGCCGCTGCTAAAGCCGCTGCCTCACTCTCAACGTCTCTGTCCTCGCGCGCCCCGGGCACCCGCTGCCACCGGGCGCAGCAGCCGGCGCGGGGGGTTCCCGGCCGCGGGACCCATGGAACGGAGGAGCGGGCCCTGCCCTGCCCCGCGAGCGGGCTCGTGCGCCCCCCACCCAGCTGCAGCCTTTGTGAAGTGAACCTGAGCCTTTGGACCCTTCGGTTCCGAGTGGGAACTGTGATTTATTTCATTTCATTCGTTTGATTTCACTTCAGATTAGGGAAATATTCCTCACGTTGAGGGTAGTGAGGCACTGGCACACTGTTGCCCCGAGAAGCTGTGACTGCCTCATCCCTGGCAGTGTTCAAGGCCAGGTTGGACACAGGGGCTTGGAGCACCCTGCTCCAGTGGAAGGTGTCCCTGCCCGTGGCAGGGGGAGGAGCTGGAGGAGCTTTAGGGTCCCTCCTGACCCAAACCATTCTATGCCTTTATGACTGTGACTCTGCAACAAGCAGTGGGGAAGGCAGGCTGGGGTCCAAGCTGGCTTGGATGAGGTTGTGTTTGCTGCTGTGGGATAGGAGGGAGTGGCTGGGGGAGGTGAGGAATCTGGAAGGAATATGGAGTTCTCTGAGTCCTGGATGCTCAGTTTGAGGCTGAGGGAGACCTGGTTTTGTGCCTTAGCTGGAATGGAATCAGCTGCTGGTGAAGATGGAAGCCCTGAAGGAGAGTGGTGTCTGGAAGCCGTGCTCAGATGAGCTTGCTCTGATAGCAAAAGTGTTTTTCCACTGGAGATGGAGTAAGCAGTCGATGGCTGCCTTGTCTTGTCCAAGGAGTTCTCTTGTCTAAGAGATGTCTACTTGTAAAGAGGAACCAGCTCCTACTCTTTTCCAATGGGTGGGTCCCATTCCTAGGCCTTTGCTATCTCCTGCAAGCAGTCTTTCTCTTTGTTACTCATTGGAGAAGTCTTGGGGCCCATTTGGAGCAAAGCCTGGTGCGTGTAAGCATTGTCAGACACGCGGTGTTTAGCTTGAATTCCTGCCCAGGGAAAACAGCAACTGAGAGGGCTTTGCAGCAAGGGGCTGTTTTGGGGATGCGGGGAACTGTTGAATTCTTTGTGCCAGCTGTAGGCTTTCCTGAAGGGAAAGGAAAGGCCGGTCAGCCCTGCCTCATATAGCCCAGGGGCGGTGTGTGGATGGGGAGTGTGAGTGGGACATGAGTCCCGGTGGGAAGGGGTTCACACGCTTTGTGAAGTAGAAGGGACAGCTTTCAACACTAGAAAGTCAGGAGGAGCAGGTGCCAACGCAGTAAATTCCATGTAGAACAGGCTTTGGAGCTGGTTCCCTAGGTAGTGGTTTCTCTCTTCCGGCTGCTTTTGCTAGATCTGTACAACTGTTCTTAGGGTGTTGCGGCATATTTCCCACCTTCACCACTGTGAAATCTTTTAGAGGGCCATGTGGTCATGGGGAGACACTTGCTTCCTCAGGCTGGAGTTGCTCTTTGTGGAGGAATTTCTCCACCGTGCGTGTAAAAGTAACCGGAGGAGCTGCGTGTCGCTGTTGGGCTCCTACTGAACTGCAGGCTTGTGTCGTGTGCCTGCACAAGGGCCTCTTGCAACACCTTGGAGGAGAACACGTGCCAAGCCCTTCCCCTGCAGTGAGGAGTTATGCTCTAGAGAAGCATGCATTGTGAGCCTGTGGAGCCCTGGGGAATGGGATGCTGCCTTTCAGGTAGAGAGATGGGGAGACCTGCAGTGCATCCAGGCTGTGTCTTGGGATGCCTGTGGTCCAGCTGTGTTGTGAACCCAGCCTGGTGCTGGAGAAGCTGCAGTGCTGGATGCTGTCCCTGTGTGTAGTACTGACCTGCAAAGGGGAGGCAGGAGAAAGAAGGTGAAATTGTTCTGAGTGTAAAGGGGCAGGAAGGTGAAAGTGGTGACTCTAATGGTGAGAAATGTCCAGAGATCCCTGGTCGTAGGTAGGGATTTGTTCTGTGTCTGCTGGTAGAGCAGAGATGTGAATTGAAAGAGCAGCTGGAAAACAAGCTTGTTGATGCTACTAGAAATAGCTCAAGGCATTTAGGAAACGTTAGTGTTGCTGTTCCCTTCCCTGTGAGTATTGTAACCTGTTTTCTCTTTTTCCTTCTCGATAGAATTGCTGAGGCTCTCTGAAATGTCTTTCCACTTGTGGAATTTCATCCCCTATGCCACACCTGGAGCGCGAGCACTTCTTGGCTGCTGATGGATCTTGTCTAAAAACGCAAGCAGCCTGTCAAGACGAATAAAGGATAGCCACTGAAAAACAGCAGGAAGAAGCACCTGAGGAGGGTTCAGCCCCCGAAACAGAACAACGTGTTCCTCAAGGACTGCTTCCCTTGCTGGAAGAGGAATGCAGAGAGAATGAAACCTCAACCTCCCTGCTGTCAGCAGGGTCGCAGCTGCCCTGGCTTCTCTCTCAGGCTGATGAGAGGCTGGGTCTCTCACAAGACCTTCCATGCCTGCCAGTAACAGCTCAGGCCAGCACTCTTGAGGGGAACAGTAACAAACTAGAATGGGATCTCAAGAGGAGAGCAGGGACGCATGTGAAGGTGGGGCACGTGTGGAGGGCCCGCTGCAGAACACAAGGCTGTCTGTTGCATGAGGCCAGCGTTCAGAGTCACTGGGCATGTCTGCAGGCCCTGACGGATGTGCTGAGCAGAGCTGCGTGCCAAGTGAAACTCCTCGCGCTCTGAAGCTACCTGAAGAGAGTAAAGTGCCATTCGGCAATGGGGTACTGAAAGAGGATGGTCCAGACCTGCGTGATGAGTGTAGCAAGGCAGCGAGGGATGGATGAAGATTGCCACCAAGGTAAGGCATTTGAAAATCCTCTACAAAACTGTGGTGAAGAAGCATTTTATGTGCTGTAACCCTTTTGCTTCAGAACATGTGCAGATAAATCTTCCTCATGTTTAACTTCTCCCCTAGATGACTATTTAGCCCTCAGGTGCAGGTGGGTCTGCATTTGTCCTCAGAATTCCCATCTCCAGGATTCAATGTTAGCTGGGTGATCTTGAGGGTGTACTGCAAAGGGGTGAGCAGGCTGGTCCCTATTCAGCACAAAGGTTCTTGTCCAAAGCTGAGCATGGTCTCGAGTAGCCCAGTGAAATGGACTGTGGGTGTAGGCCAGGCTGTAGAAGGCCTTGCTGGTTTGAGACAGACCTGCTCATCCCAATGGATTCTGCTTCAGTTGGGCAGCCTGTAGTGAGCCCTGGGCCCACCTCTGTGTTTGTGAGCTGCTGCTGGAAGGAGGGCCTGAGGCAGGTTTGTGAGGTGCTGCTGGATGAAGTGGGGCAGTGCTCTGATGAACTGGGATCAAATGGGTCAGTTCAGACCTTGCTCCTCTCTTTTTGCTTGGAAGGGCAGGTGCATGCCAGAAAACCCCAACAGGGAGCAGGGCTCATGCGGTTCCCCCATCTCTGTGTGATGCTGTTGCCTTCTAGATCCTGGATAATGCTTGTGTGATAGAAGGCAAAGCTGTCTGAGCAGATGTTAACCTGTGTGACCTTGGGATGGATGTTAAAATCCTTTCTAGGACACTGTGGTGCCAATAGCCCTTAATGGCAGGGCCAGTAGCCCTTGTAACGCCTGCAGAATAGTTGGAATGCTGGTTGTTATGAGACATGGGGATTGAGTTTGCCAACAGTTAAGGATTAAACCCACAAACCATTTGTGCCATGTTGCTCTAGTGAGAGCAGGCATAGGAAGAAATTGGTTTTGCCTTGTTGTGAATGCTGGTGTGACAAAAAGGTACGAGTGTGCTGTGGAGCCTGGTGGCAGGAAAGAGTGACAGCTCTGCAGTGAGACAGCTGAAGGGAGATGGGACAGAGCAGGAAGCTTTGATGTTTCTCACTCTTGGTGGGCAGGTTGGGCAGTGGGAGCTGGGAATTTACTTCTCTGCTTTGGAGAAGGCACCGAGAGTCTCGTCAGGACTTGCGTGAGCTGCTGCTGAGCCCCTGCACAGGCAGAGATGGCCCTGGGCAGAGCCCTGCTGCCAGGAGGGGTGTGCAGGGCAGAGCTGAGCACACAGCCCATGGGATGGGCTCTGGGAGCAGGGAGAGGGAGCAGAGGTGGGCCCAGAGCAGCAGCTCCTGGCAGGGAGAGCTCCAGGCAGCAGAGACGTGGGCAGGGAGTGGGAGGAAAGTGCAGCCCAGCCTGGGGAGAGTGCGTTCAGGCAGCTCTCTTGGTGTGAGGCACTGGAGGTGGCTGCTGGCCATGCTCTGCTGGGCAAGGAGCTGACTGTCTCTCTAGGAAGTGCAGGGCAGCTGAGAACCAGAGTGATGGACTCTGCAGCAGCCTTGAGTAGGCACTGCCCACTGATGGTTGAGCCCTTTTGTCTGTCCCATTGGCTTCAAAAACTGACTAAGGAAATTTATCCCTAAAAAAGTCACTGTTCAGATGTGACACTGGGAAAGCAAACAACCGAACCAGCCTCGTTTTGGGACATTGGGTGTTCCCCAAATCTCTGCACCACCCCGGGGAGCTGTGGGGATCCCCCCAGTGCCCAAATCCCCTCTGAACCCCCAAACTCTTCCCCTCGACGCATCTCCACCCTGGGGTGGCTGCGGGGTCTCTCTGCGCCCCTGCAGGATGGAGGATGTGGGCAGGGGGAGGGAAGGGCAGCTCAAGGGATGTGACCACACCGGGGACTGTCACAGACCGGGTCACAAAGGGCCCCGCTGTGACCCCACTGCCAAGGGCAGGAGGCGCAGGGCGTCCAGTGCAGGCTGGAGCTCGAGCTGGGATAGTCCCTGTGCCAGGAGCTCTCGGGAACCTTCTCTGCAGCTCTCTTTGCAGGCAGCCGGGATGTGCTGGGCTTCCTCCATCTGCCATGGCCCTCAGTGGGGAACGGGGCACTTGCTGGATCTGCTGCTGCACACCTGAAGGGAGATGGACTTGGAGCTGTGACTCATTGTGCTTCCCAGGGGAATGGTTCAGGGAAGTCATCCTTGTGGGGATAACTGAAAGGGCCTTATTAATGACCAGTGGTAGTCAGAGACTGAATTAAAATCAAATGGGAATCCAGTGGTGATTTAGCAATAATTGAATTTTAATTCAACTGTTAGTTTGCAGTGATTTGAAGACAACGTAAATGACAATTTAGATGATGAATTAGACAATGAGTTTGCCTTCCAGTGTCTGTTTGATGCCTACAAGAAAGCTGGAGGGGGATTCTTTACAAGGGTATGCAGTGATCAGCCAAGTGGGAACGGCTTTAAGTTGACAGAAGGGGGTGAATACGATGGGACCTTAGGAGGAAGTTCTTCCCTGTGAGCATGGTGGGACCCTGTCACAGGTTGCTCATAATGATATCCGTCTGGCAGCACGTCTTTGCTGGTTCAAGGCATGCAGAGAGGCAGCTCTGCCTGGATTGACCCCTGATTTAATGTTGATTTGATGAGAAGGAGAGAAATTGTATTGAATAAGGGTCAGGACTGAGAAAATGCTCCCTGCTTGCGGCAGGATTGGAGTAAAAATATCTAATAAACCCCTGGTTTGCCAGATTTTTGTGGGGATTTGGGCTGTGGTGACCCCTAAAGCACCCCCAGAACATCCTCAGGACCCACAGAGTATCCCCAGGATGCTCCTAGAGAATCCCAGAGAATGCCTGCAGCACCTCCAGAGCAGCCCATGGAACCTACCAGTGCTCATGTATCACAGTGAGCATGGGGACCTCAGGGGGGGCTGATTCTGGACCTCCCCCTGTTCAGGTGTGCAAGGCCACGGAACCCCACAGAACCCTTCACCGGAGGCACCGGGAGACGACAGCTGCCCCACAGAACACAAGCTGCCGGTGGAGGAGGCAAGAGCAGCTCCTCTGGTGGTTCCCATCTTGGTGTCTCGGTGCCGGTGACACCTGTGGACACAGGAGCATGGAACGAAGTGGGTGACGATGGCGATCTTGGGGTGCTATAGGAATTGCCAAGAACACCTCAAGTGACATCCCCAGAGTGGCTGCTTTGGACTCAGTGTGCGAGTTGTGCTGGCTGAGGCGGCAGTCGAGCGCTGCGGCTGCCTTAAATCCTGGGATCTGCCTCATTTCTTGTGGGGAGAGCAAGGGCCTGTGGGGATGGGACAAGGGGGAACGGCTTTAACCTGACAGAGAGGGGAGATTGAGAGGAGAGCTCTTAGATGCTCTTCTTGTGAGGGTGGTGGGACACTGGCACAGGGTGCCCAGAGAAGCTGTGGCTGCCCCATGGCTGGCCGTGTTCAAGGCCAGGTTGGATGGGGCTTGGAGCAGGCTGCTCCAGTGGAAGGTGTCCCTGCCTGTTTCAGGGGTTGGAGCTGGAGGAGCTTTAAGGTCCCTCCCAACCCAAACCATTCTGTGCTTCTGTGACATCCTCAAGTTTGCAGTGCTGCCGGGCGGCAGCCCATGATGCTGGCACGCTCTGCCGTGGGCTCGCTGGCAGGGGAGTGCTGGGCCTGGCTCTTGCCCTGGGTTTTTGGCCACTGCAGTGGGTGCCGCATGCGAGGAGGGATGCACGAAGAGGCTCTGTGTTGGCTGAGGTGGCATGGTCCTGCTGGGACCTGGGTTTCCCAGCCAGGAACCCTGTGGGCAGGAACTGGGGCTTTGTCACTGCTGTGATTGCAAAGCAGGGAATCCCCTGTCCAAGGAGGTTGTGTTGTTCTCTGCTCCCTTGGCACTTGTGCCTAGGACACCCCTTAGCTGCAGCCCATCAGTGCTGCTCTGCCTCCCTTTGGCTGCGTGGCCTCGGTCCAATGTTTCCTATACTGCAGACAGGGAAATGATGTGTTCTCTGGGAAAGCCTGAGAGTCTCCTTCCAATCCTCACTTCGAGGGCATCCTCTCCTCAACATGATTCCTGAATCATGGAATCGCTGACTGGGTTGGGCTGGAAGGGTCCTTAAAGCTCATGCAGAGGATGGAACTGGAGGAGCTTTAAGGCCCCTTCCAGCCCAGCCCAGTCAGCGATTCCATGATTCTCTGCTGTGCCAATGTCGGTCACTGTCCCCTTCCCGTAGGTGGCCGTGATGCCCTCTTCATAGCCCAGGTTGTGCTGTGACCCCTCGCATGCTCCACCTCTGGACCAAAGGCACTGAGGAAGAGCAGCCCCTGAGGGACCTCCCTGAGCTGACTGGGCAGAGGCTGGTGCCCCTATGCACCTCCCAGAGCACCCCTGGGTGCCCAGTGGCCATGGGCACGATGCTGCCGCCATCACAAAGCCGTGGTGGTTGCTGTGGAGATGCCCATTGTGACGGGGCCCTCACGGTGAACGTTTGGTATTTAAGGAGCAGAGCCCTGCAGGAACCAGTGCAGAGGAGACCCCTCTGTCCGGAGGCTGCATCTGCCCTGGCTGCCCTGCACATCCAGGTACGTGTTCTTTGACTTTGCCATCCTGGTTTAGTGTTGGCTCCAAACACACTGTGGGTGCGTGCTGCAAAGGGAGGAGAAGCTGTCAGGAGCTGTGCTGGTGCCATCCCAGCTGTGGGAGCAGGGGATGGGTGAGGAGGAGGCACTGGGCCTGTTCGTGTGCTTGGAGCTCCCCTCTGCCTGCAGAGGTGCATCTTCTGCCGTGGGCCAACAGGGGCATGGAAGAGTCAGGGTACCCTGGGACAAATGTAACCCCTGGTTTTGGGACATTGGGTGTTCCCCAAATCCCTGCACCACCCTGGGGAGCTTTGGGGATCCCTCTAATGCCCAAATCCCCTCTGAACCCCCAAACTCTTCCCCTCAACACATCTCCGCCCTGGGTGAACATTGCTCGCCCCAGAGCGACTCAGGGTGCCCTGGGACCCAGGTGCCCCCCATTTTCGGCACATGGGAGATCCCCCAATATAATGTGTCTCCTACAGGGAGCTTTTGGGAATCCCCTCCCAAACCTCTGAATGTTCCTTGAACCCCCAAATCCCTCCAACCCCCAAATTCCTCCCATTTATAGCAACGGGGCTGCCTAGGGCATCCAATGCGATTCAGCTGCCCTGGGATTGATGGAACCCCCATTTTTGGGAGAATCTCTGAAATAACAGAGCCATCCCGAGGAGTTTTGGGGACCAGCCTGAATCCCCAAAATCCTCCCGGGATCCCCAAAATCTCCCCAAACCCAAAGCCCACAGCTCCAAAGCCACCCTGGCTCAGCAGAGTGGCACAGACACACTAAAACAGGGGTGTCCCGAAAAGTGGGGTCCCCCCAGCACCAACCCTAGGGGATCCTCAAGGTGCTCTGGGACCCTGAATCCACTCTGGGTACCCCAACATTGCTTTGGATTCAGTAGTGAATTCAGGGGGCCAGAGAGGATGGATCCCCAAAAAGGGGCACCCCAATAAAGGGGCACCCCAAAACCACACTGCCCCCAGATGGCCCTGGGGGCACCCAAAGTAATCGTGGTGCCCCCAAAATCCTGGGGTAACCCCAAATCTCCTTGAAGCGCCACAAGAGCAGGCAGGACCCCAAATGGGATTCCTGGGGCATCCCAAGAGTGACCTGCACCCTGCCATTATCCCAGGCCCTCCCAAATGAACCCGGGAATGCAAAATCCTGGAGGGGCCCCACCAAACACCCCCACCCCCAGTGGGGATGCCCCAGGAAAGCTGCTTCCTCCCCCAAGCCACCAGCCCCAAATTGCTTCTTGTTGCCCCCAAACCACACCCCATGGGCATTGCAAGCCCGGCCCCTTGTATCAGGAAGCTGTGGGGCAGCCCCAGAGTGGGGGGGTGCCTAATTTGGGGTGTCCCCCAAAAGACCACCAGCAAGGAGGTCTGGTGGGGGATGAGCAGGAGCACCTGCAGCCGGGACAGGGATATTGAAACCCCAGCAGTATGTGGGGCCATAGTGGCCTCTATTGGTGTGTATGGTGCAAACTGGTCTGTACTGCTCCATACTGGCACGTGTAAATATGCAGATGACACCAAGTGGGGTGGGAGCGTTGATCTGCTGGAGGGGAGAAGCTCTGCAGAGGGATGTGGACAGGCTCGATCCGTGGACTGTGGCCAATGGGATGTGGTTGAGGAAGGCAAAGTGCCGGGTCCTGCACTGGGGCCACAACAACCCCTGCAATGCTCCAGGCATGGGGAAGAGCGGCTGGAAACTGCTCCTGGGAAATGAGCTGGGGGTGCTGAGTGATGGAGCTGAGCATGAGCAGCTTGTGCCCAGGCAGCCGGGAAGCCCCCAGCATCCTGGCCTGGCTCAGCACCAGTGCGGCAGCAGGGCCAGGGCAGGGATTGTGCCCCTGCAGTGGGCACGGATGAGGCTGCACCTCGAGTCCTGTGTTCAGCTCTGGGCCCCTCACTACAGAGAGACATTGAGGTGCTGGAGCAGGGCCAGAGAAGGGCACTGGAGCTGTTGCAGGGCCTGGAACACAGTGTGATGGGAACGGCTGAGGGAGCTGGGGGGTTCAGATGGAGAAGAGAAGGCTCAGGGGGACCTGATTGCTGCCTACAGTTGCCTGATAGGAGGATGGAGGCAGGAGGGAGCTGGGCTCTGCTCCCAAGGGAAAAGGGATGGGACAAGAGGAAACGGCCTCAAGCTGCACCAGGGCAGGTTTAGATGGAGCTGAGGAACAATTCCTGCCCCAAAGGGTGCTCAGGCATTGGAAAAGGCTGCCCAGAGCAGTGCTGCAGTCGCCGTCCCTGCAGTGCTCACACACCGTGGAGACGAGGCCTCAGTGCCATGGGTCAGTGGTGGCCTTGGCAGTGCTGGGGTAAGGGTTGGACTGGATGAGCTGAAAGGGCTTTTCCAGCCTGGTTGATTCTATGATTCTGTGATCCTTTCTGCTGAGGCACCGGTGAACCAGGTATTTGCTGTTGGTGTTCCCTCGGTGAAGGGAGGTGCTTCTAAACCTGGTGAGGGTTTGAAAGGCCGTTGTAACGCTGATGGCTCTGCATTTACAGGCATCTGAAGTAGTTTGGAAACTTCAGTCTGTCCTTGAGGTAATGTCACTTCCTCTGCAACCCCCGGTACATAGGCATGCCATTTTCTGCCAGTGGTTTTGTGCAGCTGCATCCTGAGGAGCACTTCCCTTTGGGATGCTGTCAAGTCAATTGAATGGATTGAATGGATGGTTTGTACTGCTTGTCTTGATCAATGTTCGCAGTTTGTTTCACTGCTGGGACTAAAGACAAGAGTTCCTTTTCCCACTCTGAACATCTCGGTTCTGTGTCTTTTAAAGAGGTGACTTGAACATTCAAGTTCTTTTTGGTCTATCAGGGCCAGTTCGAAGAAGTCCCAGGAAGAGCCATGCTCAGCAAAACCCCATTCCATTATGAGAGGGTGGTGGGGGTGTACAGGCCCCTGTGACTGGTATGGTTTTAATTCCTGTATTAGGTTTTTCCTGCTTCCTTGTGCTCTGGATTCCATTTCTGTAGTTTCTGCTTTTGTAACAGTGGGCGAGCAATGACAGAGAATCCAGGTCCGTGTTTCCTGCAGTATCCTGGAGGAGCCATAAGCTGTTGTAATTCCTTCCTAGCCTGGGACATCTGCCCTTGTTCTGGTTGTGTGAAGGTGCCTGCAGGAATCACTGCACTGCTGCCATGCACCAGATACACCCCGGTTTGACTGCTTTCTGCTTGGTTTCTGACATCACTCAGGTGGAACTTCAACCTCTGCACCATGGAGTGCTTCCCACCCTGCTGTTGCTGCAGTTCTTTGGGGCAATCTCCTCTCATTAAGACATCATCTGTATATTGGTACATTTTCACCTGCTGAGGAAGTGAGGCCTCCTGTGGGTTTGTGGTGTTCATGGGAGGGAGCTGAGTCCCCTTCCAGCCCCAGGGCTACAATCCCAGGAGGAGATGCGTCAACTGACCAGGCTGAATCCCTTCCTTCAGCAGGAGTAAAGCAGATCCCAGCCTGTCCTGGCCTGGCTGTCCTGTCTGATGATGGGACAAGGTGCAGGCTGCTCAGAGAAGTGGCTGTGTCACCATCCCTGGAGGTATTTAAAAGACATGTTCTAAGGGACATGCTTAACATGTTGACTTGCCAGTGTTCAGTTAATGGTGGACTCAATGTTCTTAAGGGTCTTTTCCAGCCTAAATGGTTCCATGATTCTACAAAATCTTGTTGTTCAGACCAAAATCTGTTTCCCATCACAGAACTGACCCTGCAGGAAGGCAGTGTGTCTGCCAGCTGAGGGAGGGAACATCAGTGCTTGCTTCAGGCTGTTTCCCACGGTGTCTCCTGGAGCCCCAGGGTGCCCTGGAGGGAGCCCAGGGTGCAGAGGCAGAGTGACCTTGTGCTGGGCCTCTGCTGCTGAGCTGGGCCGGGCTCCTGGGATGCAGATAGATGGTGGCAAGGGGGCAGCGCTGCAGAGAGACAGCTCTGCCCAGGAGCAGGAGTCTCAGAGAGCTTAAAGGCCCTTGGCAGTGGAGGATGCTGAGAGCTGCCTGCGGGAGAAAGCTTCCCAGCTCTGTGCATGGTAAGGCTGTGGGTGCAGGGCAATGCATCCGCAGTTGCTGGAGGGATCTCCTGAAGCTGCTGCCTCGGACAGTCCATGGGATGTGTCAGGAGGACTCTCTTGGTTTGTCTGTGTAGATAAGGAGGAGGATGTGCTACAGGGCAGGACTTCCCTCTGCACCATGCGAGGGACAGGACAAGGCAGGTCCCCTTGGCTGGCTGCAGGGTGTAAATGTGGGTGTGCAGGCAGGGGTGCCCAGCGCTGTCCTTGCGAGCAGGGTCCCTGCAGCCCAGGGGCTGTGTGCTGGGGCAGGGACTCTGCTGTCTGCCAGGGTCAGCACTCAGCCTGCCCGGGAGCTCATCACGGCACTGGGGGAGAAGCTGGGGGGTGAAGGGTTGACCCCAGCAGGGCAGCCAAAGGATCCTGCTGCTGTAAAGAGGGTGCTGTGTGGGTCAGAGCTGCTCAGAGCTCCAGATCAGCCCAGGTCATTTTCAAGAAGACTTTCAAATGGGAAGCTCAAGGCAGGGGTTGCTGTAAAGACAAAGAGCTTTTGTGAGCCTGTGTTCTCTGTTTCCTATTTGTGCTGAATTTGGGGGTAGAAATTTAAAGGAGCTCTCATGCTTTAACAAGTCTCTGAGACTCCTGAGGTGGAACTTCGTGTGACCAGCAGGTCTGATACGAGCACCCTGATGTGCCTTCAGCCACTCCTCTGCCTATGGACAGCCCCAGCATCATCCATGAGGCTCTGACCTGCCCTTATCCACTTGCAAACAGGAACACATGCCCAGGCAGTTCCCTTAAAACAGGCAGGATTTTGGAGGACCAAGGTGAGTGCAGAGAGGTTCACATGAGCTCTGTGAGCACTTCCAATGGAAAGACATGGGACAGGGAAACACCTCCCAGCAGGAAAATCTCCAGGTAGCAGGGATGTGATCTGGGAATGGGCGAAAACAAAACCGAGAAGTGCTGTGGCAGGGAGATTCCAGAACTATGTGCCTGAGCCCTCGTGTGCAGAGCCCTTCGCCTTAGCAAGCCCCCTTGGCTCCTCTCCCACCCAGCACAGCTCTGCCCTCAGGGCCGGGGGTCCAAGGCATTACCCCCGTCCCCTGCAGGCAGAGCTCCCGCAGAGCTGTGGTGCCTCTCTTCAGCCACGAGCCCAGTGCCCTCTGCAGAGCCCCGGGGCTGGGAGCAGCTGCCGGGCAGTGCTGGTGCTGGGAGGTGGGGGCACGGCTGGGGCAGGGGAACGCTGTCCTGAGAGCCGCTGCTCTGCCCGCGTCTCTCTCAGCCGGGCCCATGGGAGATGCTGGGAGCTCTCCAACCCCTGGAACTGGCCAAGTGCCTTTGCCATTCCCCTTCCTTAGCACTGGGAGTGCAGATGCTGACACCCCTCTGCATTAGCAGGGGCTCTATAGGACAAAGCTGAGCACCAGGACTGGTCCCTGCCCCTACCAGCTCTGCAGAGTACGAGTGATGGATCAAGAGCCCATGTGCAGATGCTCTGCTCTTCACTGCACACAGGGCCAGCATCAAAGAGGGCCCCAGGCATGGAGCTGAAGGAACGTCTCCTAGAAAAGTGTGTCTGTGTCTGGGAGGCGGAGGGTCTGTGCGAAAAAGTTTCAGTTTTGAGCAGTGTTCCCTAACTTGTCACAGTCTTTTTTTTCCCTAAGTTAGGACAGCAGATGTCCAGCAGCAGCTCCATCACCCGCTGCCTCCTGCTGCCATTCGCAGACACAAGGGAGCTGCAGCTCTGGCACTTCTGGCTCTTCCTGGGCATCTCCCTGGCTGTGCTCCTGGGCAACGGCCTCATCACCACCAGCACAGCCTGCGACCAGCACCTCCACACCCCCAGATACTTCTTCCTCCTTAACCTCTCCCTGCTGGACCTGGGCTGCACTGTCCCCAATTCCATGGCCAGTTCCCTCTGGGACACAAGGGACATGTCCTGCACAGGTTGTGCTGCACAGCTCTTTTCTTTCTCTTTTTCATCTTAGCTGAGTTTTATGTTCTTACCGTTGTGTCCTATGACCGCTCTGTGGCCATCTGCAAGCCCCTGCACTACGGGACCCTCCTGGGCAGCAGAGGTTGTGTCCACATGGCAGCAGCTGCCTGGGGCATTGGGTTTCTCCATGCATTTCTTCTGTGAAATCCCCCACATGCTCAAGCACTGCTGCTCACATTATAATAGGGAAGTTGGAATTACTGGTTTTTCTGCTTTTTTATTTTTTGGGTGTTTTGTTTTCATTGTGAGGTCCGATGTGCAGATCTTCATTGCTGTGCTGAGAATTCTCCCTGAGCAGGGATGCCACAAAGCCTTTTCCACGCGCTTCCCTCACCGGGCCGTGCTCTCCCTGTTTGTCAGCACTGGCGCGTTTGCCTGCCTAAAGTCCCCCCCCATCTCCTCCCCATCCCTGGATCTGGTGCTGTCAGTGCTGTACTCGGTGGTGCCTCCAGCAGTGAACCCCCTCATCTACAGCCTGAGGAACCAGGAGCTAGAGGATGCTGTGAGGAAGCTGGTGACTGGATGTGTTTGAGCAGCCGTACACTGCCTGCTGTCCTCCACAAAGGGCTCCAAGTGTGGGTGATGACAGGCCATATCTTCCTTGTTTTACATTTGTTTTCCTTTTTCAATTGGTGATAATGAAGTCTTCATAGAAAGGTAAGTTTTCACCCTTCTGCTTAAGTAGCCACCCGTCTTGTGCGACCCAGACTTTGTGACACTGGGGTCTCTCATCGTATTTAAGAGAAATAAACGACCCTGCAGCAACATCTTCTCTGTGATATGTCCTCATATGGCAGGAATGAAGGGGGATGAGATCACCTTTCTGGCTCCTCAAGCTCTGGGATGGCTGCTGTGTGTCTGGAGCAGGAAGAGCTCTTGAGGAGCCCAAGGGCTGGGGCTGTTGTGCTGGAGTGGGGAGATGGGATAGCATAGGGGGGGCTGCAGAGCTCTCAGGGTGTCCTGGGCAGGGGACACAGGGGTCCCTGCAGGGGACTCGCCTGCAGTGGCACAGGCTGGGGCTGACTGGCTGGGAGCAGCCATAGGAAAAGTCTGGGTGGGCAGGAGCGGGACAGGAGGCAGCGTGTGCCCTGGCAGCAAGGGAGGACAGCAGCATTGCGGCTGTATGACCCGGAACATGACAGGAGAACAAGGGAAGGGATGCTCTGCAATGCTCCATCCAGGGTTCAGATCCCCACTTGAGGAACACTATTGACAAGCAGGAGTGTGCTTGGCAACGGGCCCTCAGGACAGGCAGGGACTGGAGCACGGTGCCTATGGGGAGAGGCTGGGGGAGCTGGGCTTGTCCAGCCTGGAGAAGGGAAGGCTGATGGGGACCTGGGATCTTGGGAAGGGAAGGCTGTTGGGGATTGGCTGCTTGTACCGGCAAGGAGGGCATGGAGGATACAGAGCCAGGCTCCTCAGCATGGTGCCTGGCAGGAGGACAAAAGGCAATGGGGGCCAGTGACAGAGGAGAGGTTCAGCCAGGACAGAAGGCAACCTTGTTCCCATAGGCTCAGGCAAGTGCTGCATGAGGTCACCCAGAGAGGCTGTGCAGTCGTTGGCCTTGTGGGCTTCCAAGTGGGACTGAATCAAGCCTTGAACCACTTGCTCTGACCCTGTTCCTGACACGTTGGACTTGGTAACTCCTGGGCCCCTTCCAACCTCTGTTCTCTTATGATCCTACAATGATGGGCTTATGAAGGGTCACAAAGATGCTCTAAGGGCTGGAGCACGTCTCCGATGGTGACAGGGTGAGAGAGCTGGGGGTGTTCAGGGTGGAGGAGAGAAGGCTCCAGGGAGACCTTACTAAGCCCATACCTAAACAGGGCCTATGAGAAATCTGGAGAGGGGCTCTTTGCAAGGGCCTGTAGGGGCAGGACAATGGGGAACTGCTTTAACCTGACAGAGGGGAGAGATGAGATCTCAGGAGGAAGCTCTTCTCTGTGAGGGTGGTGGGACACTGGCACAGGGTGCCCAGAGGAGCTGTGGCTGCCCCATCCTTGCAGTGTTCAAGGCCAGGTTGCACACAGGGGCTTGCAGCAGCCTGCTCTAGTGGAAGGTGTCCATGCCATGGCAGGGGTTGGAAGTGGATGAGCTGTAAGGTCCCTCCCAGCCCTGTACATAAATATTGAGTGCCTCTACAGCTGAAGTGCTCCAGGGAGGGCAGGTTTGATACCAGGTACTGGTGTGCTGACTGCACAGTGGGTTGGTGTGATTCTGAACAGGGATCAGAGCTCAGCGGCAGCAGTGACCCCTGGTGTCACAGAGAAGAGTGTGTGTTTCCTTCCTGGCACTGGTGCATTTCTTGGCAGAAACAATCCCAGGTGTTTGGAGTCCCCAGCTGTGCAGTTCCCAGCATCTTGTTCCATATCTTCAATGGTAATTAGAATGTATTTTAGTTCATAAAAGTTGTATTTCATTCCCTTCTCCTCTGTTCTAGGAGAAACAGCAAGGAGGGTCTCCATCAGTCCATCCTTCTCACAGAGTGGTGCGGTCACCTCTTCTCTGTGCCTCCAAACAGAGCAGTGCTGAATTCCAGTTATAAATTGAGGGAAATGTTTGGTTGGTTTCCTCGGTTGTGAAGAGTTTGTTGAATGTGTTTAAGTCCCACGATGTGTATGAGGAGATTTCTGAAATTATGACAGGACGTAAATTCAAGTTAAAGTCCCATTGCTGTTGGTGACCATCCAAACAAGGTATCCCACAGGGATGTTGCCAGGGTCAGCGTGTGGACTTGTTAGGGACGGGTTAATGGTGGGACTCGATGCTCTCAAGGGTCTTTCATAAGAAATGGTTCTGTGATTCTAAGAAAAGTTGATTTTTAGACTTAACTCTGTCTCTCATCAAAGAAATGACCCTGCAGGAAGGCAGTGTGTCTGCCAGCTGAGGGAGGGAACATCAGTGCTTGCTTCAGGCTGTTTCACTTGATGTTCTTCTGAGTCTCCTACCAGCCCAAAAAGAAACCCAGGAGGAGATGCTTGGATTGACTCATCTGCATCACTTCCACCAGCAGTGGTGCAAAGAAGATCCCTCCCTCGTACTCCTGGAGTGTCCTCCGTAATGACAGGACAAGAAAAGGAGATCCCAAGTTCTAACTGTGTTCCTGATAGTTAAAATGACCCCACAGGAAGGCAGTGTGTCTGCCAGCTGCGGGAGGGAACATCAGTGCTTGCTTCAGGCTGTTTCCCATGGTGTTCTCCTGGAGCCCCAGGAACCTGTTTCATTGCTAATGAATGGGGGCAATAGAAAGGACACAGGCACCAACGTAAAGAATGATTGTATTTTACTATTAATATTAAGGTAATGTAGAAAAAAAATGATAGATTGGATAAAACTTTCAGCTTTTTTTCCAACCAGCCCCTCCCTGTTGGTGAGCACGAGGTCAGGCATGGCACCTCTCCTTGTCGGCTCCTCTATTACTTACAAAAGGAAGTTGTCTTCCACACAATCGAGGAACCTCCTGGATTGCTTGTTCTGGGCCGTACCGTCCCTCCAACAGATATCAGGGTCGTTGAAGTTGCCCATGAGGACAAGGGCCTGCGAGCGTGAGGCTGTTCCAATCTGTCTATAAAACAGATAGGCTGTTCCTATCTGTTTGCTTCAGGCTGTTTCCCATGGTATTCCCCTGGAGCTCCAGGGTCCCCTTGTTTTGCTAATGGATGGGGACAATAGAAAGGACACAAACACCAATGTAAAGAATGATTGTATTTTACTATCAATATTAAGGTAATGTAGAAACAAAATGATATATTGGATAAAACAATTAACTTGTTATGCTCTAGGTTTAAGCAATGAACAAAATAAGCAAGGTAATACACTTAATCATCGCTATAAGAGGAAGAGAAGAGTGAGTATGGAAAAGATACATCACCTATTGCCTAACTACGTTACCATCATCCAGATCCGCAGTCGCTGGGGGGGCCCTGTTGCAGCGAGGCTTTGGAGAAGCTCTCCCAGCAATTGGGAATTTCTACGTGGTGCATCCACCTGTAGGTAAGGTCTCCAAAGTCCCTGCAAGAGCCTCCAGCTTTTGTAGACCCAAATCAGCAAGTCAGAGTGGCTTGCATATTCCGTTGTGCAGAAACATCTGGTGGTGCCCCCGACCAACCGAGAGCAGGGCTTGGCCAGAGCCCAGGGCACGGTTGGTGGGTTTCCTAAAATACCTTGCAGACAATTGCACCAGATCCTTGCAGACGGTTGCACAGAATCCTCGCAAGAGTCATCAGACTTACAGGATCCATTTTGGTATTAAACCAGGTAGCGCAAGCGGTTTGTTGAGTCGAGAGATAAGGTTTATCTATTTCAGAACATCAGCATCAGCAGTTCATCGTTCTGTCTTAACATGATGTCAGCTAGCACAAAGGACATTGATCATTGTACAGGATTCATGTCTAAGTCATCTCTGGCTTGGGCCTGTTGTTCAGGCCCTAGTACTTCAAGAGGCCATTCCCACGTGGGCATAGCTGGGAACCAGTTTTGTCCTGCCATGGGACGTGGCACAACTCACCCAAAAGTGGCAACACAGGAGCCGGTGGGCCAGGTGAGGATGATGAAGGTGCTGTCCTCATTGCTGCCATCCTCTTCTTGCTCTTCTCCTACCAGTCTCTCCAGGCATGAAAGATGGATGGTGTGCGGTGTAGGGTTGTTGGATGCTGAAGCCAGTTCCAATTCCATCACTGCAGCACTTGTCCAGTTTGATCAAAGTCCATTCTTCATTAACGTGATGATCAAGGGAGTCAGGTTCAGATCCTCAAATCCAGGACAGTGGGGACAGGTGCCACAAGGCATCCGACGCAGTGATGGGTGTTCAGCCACCATGGACGTGATCACATTGAGTGTGCACTGAGCAAGGCACTCATGTCATCAGATGTTGGTGGTGATATCCTCATTGTCTGCCTGCCCTGCCACTGCTGTTTGCTCCCTGTGGCAGCCGCCCTCCACGATGTTGTCCGGTCAGGGAGAGCACTGAGCAAGGCACTCACGTCATGGGTGTTGGGGATGCTGTTGTGATTGTTCCCCAGCTCTGCCACTGCTGCTGGCTCCTTGGGGAGCTGCTGGATCTGGACAGGCTCAGCGGAGAGCGGCAGCCCCAGGACAGAGGGCAGCACACAGGCACACACAGGAGGCGGCATGGCTGGAGCAGTGAAGCTCATGCCTGGCACCTCTGATGCCATGGGCAGCTGGAGAGGGAGCGTCTCTGTTGGGAGAAGCAGAGAGGTGCTGGTGTGAGAGCTCGGTAGGCAGAGGCACCTGGGGGTTACCTGGGGGCAGGAGCAGCCGGAGGAGCGGGAGCTGCTGCTGTACCTGCCATGGCAGTTGGTCAGTGTCAGCTGGGTGGGGGCCAACTGGCCCCTGCGTCGGGTTCTGCCCCAGTTCCACCAGTCCTGGCTGCTTCAGCAGCCTCGCGGGGCTTTGGGTTGTCAGACACAGCAGCTGCCCCTCGCAATGCTTTCCTGCCCTGCTGGTGATCTCCTGTCCTGAACAATGGTTTCCCACGACCACGAGGGTTTCCCATCCCAGCAGTGGTTTTTGGGGAGGTGAATTTCATGTCCAAAGACAAGGGATGGGGCCAGCACTGCTGGTCTTGCGATGCTGCCATGCATGCTTCCCAATCTTCCCTAGTGGGAGAAAGGGGAAGGGGGCTTGTGGCACTTTTGGGTTGTTTTTCCTCCCCCCTCTCAGGAGAGTGATCCCCCTGCGATGGCATCTTTGCTACCTGTCATCACACTGTCACTGGTGTTTAGGACCCTGGTTGGTGGGACCCACAAGGCATGTCATGAAAATTCTCTTCCCCCTAACTACTAGATCAGCCAGTCTTAATTAAGTATTAATAGGTCTTTTCATGATGTATGTGCATATATATATGTACACTGTAATATGATGAGGTACTGGATTTTTACTGGAAGCTTCATCCCAGCCCTGGAACTAGGACTTTTCTTTAGGGTATCTTAGAGCTGTCTGTGAAGGAGAAGGGGTATTGCAGCACAGCAGAAATAATGGCAGAATCCCAGCCCCTCCAGCCTGTCTTTGAAACCCTCCCACTGTCCCGCACTCCATTAATCAGTATCTCTTGCAGGACTGGCTCCAGGGACATGTGCATCACTAGACAAGAGCAGCACTGCAGCAGAAGTAGCATGGGTGCCTGGCAGAGTTTGACTCGGACTAGTAATTGGTAGTGAGGGTGCTTGTGCTTGGTTTCAGTGTGTGGTACATGGCCGTTTGAAGGGTGTGAGAACCCGGTGTAGAACCACATTTGGGGCTCCCCAGTGGGACTGGAACACCCCTGTAATTCTCTCCTTTGCATCCCAGCCTCTGGGCACGGTGGGCACAGGCCACTTGCGGATTGTGGTGGCAGTTTGTCAAGGCAGATGGGACACAGCTGACTGCATGAGCCAGCGTCTGTCCAGAACCTGGGCCCTGATGATCCGCACTGCCGGCTGGGAGTGACTTCACCTCTGGATACTGCACTATCAGGGCAGTAGGGTCTCCATGGCTATGCTGTGCTGTACTGTGCTGTCCTATGCTGTGCTGTGCTATGTTGTGCTGTGCTATTCCATTTTAATCCCTGCACTGACTATTAGTCAAGTAATGATGACCCTGTTATTTGCCTGAAATGTCAGCTGCTTTTTCAGCTCCAGAATCAGTTTTAAGGACAAACAACGGTTCCAAGTGGAAACAGGGTTTAATTTCATTTCATTGACTTCATTTAATTTCAATTCATGTTAGGAAAATCTTCCTCACATTGAGGGTAGTGAGACACTGCACTCTTGCCCAGAGAAGCTGTGGCTGCTCCACCCCTTGCAGTGCTCAAGGCCAGGTTGGACACACGGGCTTGGAGCAGCCTGCTCCAGTGGAAGGTGTCCCTGCCCATGGCAGTGGTCAGAACTGGATGAGCTTTAAAGCCCCTTCCAGCCCAGCCCAGTCTGGGATTCCTATGTCGGTCACTCTCCCCTTCTCCTAGGTGGCTGTGGCGCTCTGTTCCATTGCCCAGGTTGAGCTGTGACCCCTCGCATGCTCCACCTCTGGACCAAAGGCACTGAGGAAGAGCAGCCCTTGAGCGACCTCCCCGAGCTATCAGGGCAGAGGTGGGTCCCCCCGCAGCGACTCCCAGAGCACCCCTGGGTGCCCAGTGGCCATGGGCACGATGCTGCTGCAATCACAAAGCCGTGGCGGTTGCTGTGGAGACGCCCATTGTGACGGGGCCCTCACGGTGAACGTTTGGTATTTAAGGAGCAGAGCCCTGCAGGAACCAGTGCAGAGGAGACCCCTCTGTCGGGAGGCTGCATCTGCCCTGGCTGCCCTGCACATCCAGGTACGTGTTCTTTGACTTTGCAATGCTGGTTTAGTGTTGGCTCCAAACACACTGTGGGTGCGTGCTGCAAAGGGAGGAGAAGCTGTCAGGAGAGGTGCTGGTGCCATCCCAGCTGTGGGAGCAGGGGATGGGTGAGGAGGAAGCACTGGGCCTGTTCATGTGCTTGGAGCTCCCCTCTGCCTGCAGAGGTGCTGGGGGTGAAGCAGGAGCCTTCTGTGTGCAGGAGCTGCTGGTGTCAGAGGTGCTGAGAAGGTGTCAGGGCAGGAGCAGCCCCTGGGCAGTGCAGCTGCCGGTGCTGTCACTGGGAGCTCAGCACAAGGGGACCGGCCTGGCCCCGGCAAGGCCCGCAGAAGCTCAAGGGGCATTGTGGAAGCCTGGAGGGTTGCTGGTGGGCTCTGGTAAAGCCCAAGCCAGCGTCGGGCATTGCACAAGGCTCCAGTGCTCTGCTGGGCTCTGGCAATGCATTCCGGAAGGTGACAAAGGCCCTGGCAGGTGCAGGCAGAGCCCAGAAGCCCACCGGGCACTGCGCAAGGTGGGAAGGAGCTGGTGGGCTCGGGCCACACCTGCGCAATCCTGACTGCGGCAATGCCCTTGGGAGCCCTGTGCTCCCCCAGCAACAGTGCCAGGGCAGGAGCTGTTGCTGGGCCTCCCCTGCCCTTGGCAAGCACTGCCCCAGCCCCAGCCCTGCTCGGGAGCTGCGCTTCCTGAGCCAAGGAATGCTGCTGGCAGCTGCATGCCCATACAAAGAGCCCAGCTCCAAGAGTGCAAACGTGCAGCCCCTGCTGCCGCTGCAAAGGAGCAAGGACAGAGTCAGTGTTGAACTCCAGCCCCGAACTCAGGACCAGCCCCGCTCGCTGAGCACCCGGGTGGGATGGGGAGGAGAATGGGAACCATGTAAAACCCACGGGTGGAGATAAGAACAGGTCAGGAACTGAAATCAAGCACAATATTGAAATATTAATCCCAACAACATGAACAATAATAATAATAATGGGTTCCCCCATATCTCCAGTTCCTTCTTCCCCAGTGATTTGTGGGGTGATTTCTGGTGGCTTTAGGCCATGATTGATGGCTCTGGTGATCCCCCAAACTATACTCCCCACCCCCACACCCCGAATGTGGGGACCTCCCCATGAACCCCCAAATTCCCCCCATTTACCTCCATGACCCCAGAACCCAGTACCCCCGAACCCAGGTGCCCCTTCACCCCAAAATCCCAGCAGGGAGCCCCAAATCGCCCCGGACCCAAACCCTGCAGCTCCAAAGCCGCCGCAGCTCAGCACAGCAGCCAGGGGCCCCCTGAAAAAGGGGTGTCCCGAAAAGTGAGATTCCACCGGCTGCTGCAGTGGGGTGCTCTGGGGTGCCCTGGGACCTCAAATCCACTGGGGGGACCCCAACATTGCTTTGGGTTCAGTAGTAAGTTCAGGGGTCAGAAGGGGTGGACCCTCCAAAAGTGGCACCCCAATAAAGGGGTACCCCAAAACCACGCTTCCCCCCCAAGAGCCCTGGAGGCACCCAAGGCAGTCATGGTGGCCCCTAAAATCCTAGGGTAACCCCAAATCTCCTTGACAGCAGGCAGGACCCTGAAAAGCTGGCCTGTAGAACCCCCAAAGTGAACCTCACCACACCATCACTATGGGTCTCCCCAGATGAACCTCGAGACCCAAAATCCTGGGGGGGCCCCATCAACTGCCCACACCCCCAACTGCAGGTGCCCCGAAAGAGCGCTTCCCCTCCCCAAAGCCACCAGCCCTGCATTGCTCCTTGTTGCCCCCAGACCACACAACATGGGGCACCCCAAATCCTCCCCACCTCTGGTATCAGGGAACCGCGGGGGCAGGGGGGGAGCAGCCCCAGAGTGGGGGTTGCCTAATTTAGGGTGTCCCCTCCAAAAGAGCACCAGCCAGGAAGTTGGGTGGGGGATGAGCAGGAGCACCTGCGGCAGGAACAGGGAGCACTGGGATATTGAAACCCCAGCAGTGTCTGGGGCCATAGTGGCCTCTATTGGTTTGTACTGGTGCAAACTGGTCCCTACTGCTCCATACTGGGATGTGTAAATTTGCGGACAGCACCAAGTTGGGTGGGAGCGTTGATCTGCTGGTTTCTACTTGGTTTCTGACATTGCTCACGTGGGACTTTGACATCCTGGAGTGCTTCCCACACTGCTGTTGCTGCTTCCCCTACCTCTGCGGGGCAATCTCCTCTGACTGGGACATCATCTACATAATGGTACATTTTCACATTCTGAGGAAGTGAGACTGTTTGTAGGAGTTCAGCAAGTGCAGCAAGAGCAACCGGGGCTGAAGAGTGGTAAAGGTTTGCTGTAGACCTTACTAAGTACAAGCACATTTCTCTTTATCCTCCTCTTGGAAAGGGATCATATAAAGAACATCTCCTTAAGCCTAATGCTGCCATCCAGGGCTGTGCAGCTGCTTGCAAAGTCTCTGTAAGTTTGCACTGTTTGGTGCAGCAGCTCTCAAGGACCTGTGTTGCCATTTAAACATCAGCAATTAATTGTTAATCACCTTCTTCAAGCAGGTTCGGGACTCGCCAAACTGGTGAGTTCCATGGGAGTGAGTTCTGGAAACGAGGTTTTGCTTTTCCAAATCGGCTGTGACGTCAGAGATTCCCTTTTGTGCTGCTGCAGACACTGGGGATTGTGGTACATGGGTGATCTTTGAATCCCACCTCCTGTGGGTTTGTGGTGCTCATGGGGGGAGCTGAGTCCCCTTCCAGCCCCAGGGCTACAATCCCAGGATGAGATACCTCAATCAACCAGGTCGAATCCCTTTCTTCAGCAGGGGTAAAGGAGATGCCTGCCTGTAATGGCCTGGTTGTTCTGTCTGGTGATGGGACAAGGAACAGACTGCCCACAAAGTGGTTGGGTCGCAATGCCTGGAGGTATTTAAAAGACATGGAGATGCGGCACTTGTTGACAAGGCTCAGTGGTGGACTTAACAGTGTTTTGTTAATGGTTGGAGTCGATCTTTAGGGTCTTTTCCAGCCCAAGTGGTTCAATGATTCTACAAAATCTTGTTGTTCAGACCAAACTCTGTCTCTAATCAAGAACTGACCCTGCAGGAAGGCAGTGTGTCTGCCAGCTGAGGGAGGGAACATCAGTGCTTGCTTCAGGCTCTTTCTCATGGGGTTCCCCTGGAGCCCCAGGGAGCCCTGGAGGGAGCCCAGTGGGGCAGAGGCAGAGGCACCTTGGGCTGGGCCTCTGCTGCTGAGCTGGGCCGGGCTCCTGGGACGCAGGTAGATGGTGGCAAGGAGGCAGCGCTGCAGAGAGACAGCTCTGCCCAGGAGCAGGGCTGGGCACTGCCTGCAGGCACTGAGGGGATGGGATCCGGCAGACAGATGTTAAAGGCACTCTGGAGTGGATGGACAGAGCTGAGCTTGTGCACAGAGAAATCTTCACATCTGTGATCACAAGAAGTCTCTGGCAGCAGCAAAATTAAGATGAGTATCCTGGAGGGATCTTGCAGAGCTGGTGCATGCCATGGCTGATGGAACCCTGTAAGGGTTTACTCTCCAGGCTTTGTTAGCAGCTGGAGGATGTGCTGCAGAGCAGGGCTTCCATCTGCACCATGCGAGAGACAGGACAGGGAAGGTCCCTTGTCCTGGACTGGCTGCAGGGTGTGAATGTGGGTGTGCAACCAGGGGTGCCCAGTGCTGTCCCTGTGAGCAGGGTCCTTGCAGCCCAGGGGCTGTGTGCTGGGGCAGGGACTCTGCTGCCTGCAAGGGTCAGCACTCAGCCTGCCCGGGAGCTCATCACGGCACTGGGGGAGAAGCTGGGGGGGAAGGAAGAACCTCTGGCAGGGAAGGGAAAGTGTTCCTGTGCACTGGAGAGGGTGCTGTGTGGGTTCGGGCTGCTCTGAGCCCCACATCACTCTGAGCACGTTTGCAGAAGGTCCTTCTGAAAGACACTGAGGCAGCGTTTGCCTGATAGGTAAGGATCCTGAGCTGTGATGTTTCTCACTCTTGGTGGGCAGGTTGGGCAGTGGGAGCGGGGAATTTACTTCTCTGCTTTGGAGAAGGCACCGAGAGTCTCGTCAGGACTTGTGTGAGCACTGAGAGGGAACAGAACTGGGCACAGAGCAGCAGGGGGTATTGGCGGGGGGGGGGGGGGTGGGGGTATATAGTAGTGACTGCAGCAGATAGACCCGGCCTCCCACGTCTGGCTAGGGGGGGTGGGGGAGATGCAGTGTGGGTGTGTGCGATTGCCACTGGCAGACCTGGCCTGTGCCGGTTCGCTGCGGGCAGAGGGAGCAGGTGATGGGGGCGCAGTGCCGGTGCTAGACCTCGGACTCCCTTCTTCTTGCTTCTAGTTTTTTTTTGTGTGTTTTTTTTTTTTTTTTGGGGGGGGGAGGTGGTTTTGGGATGTTGCTTTGTGGTGGAGCTGTTTTGGTTTTGGGGTTTAATACTTTTTTTTCTTCATTTTATATGTATTCTGCTTTTTTTTTTCTTTCTTGTTTTGTTTTAAATTCTTTTTTTCTCATCAGTCTATCGATCCATCGATCGCCCTCCGCCTCGGCATTCGCCACCCCCACGCCCACCCCCACCCCCTCGGGAATGTTTCTGTGCAAAAAGAACCTCGCGCACACCCCGTTTCTGTTTGTGTTCTCCTTCCCTTTCTCTCTCGGTTTACGTTCTTGGTCCCCCCCTCCCTCCCTCTCCTTTCCCTTACGCCTTCGTTTTATTGAAAGAGGAGGCGGCGGCAGCTGCCAACAGCGGAACAAACCCGACTTCATTTCTGCCTGAGAGGGTGCGCGGAACCCTCCGACAGCCCCTTGGCCCCAAAGCCCCCCCGCCCCATGTCCCAGCGCTCGCGCGCCTGGGTGTGTCTATGTGTACGAGTGTACGCGTATGAGTGCAGGTGTACGTGCGTGTGTACGAACGCGCGCCTCTCCTTCCCCTCTCCTCCTCCCCCGTCGATCGCCGGCGGTTCGCGAAGAGCCCAGACGCTCCCCCTTCCCCAACCTCCTGCGGCGCCTTCTGCCGGCGGGTTTGCCGCCCTGGGGAAGGCAAGAAGGAAGGGCGGCAGCAGGGAGAGCTTAGGACCCGGCGGCGTCCCTGTCGGCTCCCTTGCCCTAGGCGGTGGACGGAGGAAAGTCCCAGCAGGGCGTGGCCTCCCGTCCCCCTCCTGCCGCGGTTCCAAAACTCAAAAGGGGGGGGGGGGGAGGAAGGGGGCGTGGGCCGAACAAGGAGGTGAGAGGAGAAAAACAACAGAAAATAATACCGAGAAACCCCAAGCAAAACGCACGGAGAACTCCTCCGAAAAAATAAAATAAAAATAAAATAAAATAAAATAAAATAAAATAAAATAAAATAAAATAAAATAAATAAAATAAATAAAATAAAATAAAATAAAATAAAATAAATAAAAAAAAATAAACAAACACACACACCACCCACCCACACACCCCCACCCCCGTCACACGCACACCCCCACCATCCGCAGTCCACCTGTGCGTGCGCCAGGCTCCGCGCCTGCTCCCCGACCACTGTCTCCTGCCTGCCTGCCCGGTCCGGGGAAAGAAGGAAGGGAGGAAGGCAGTTAGGAAGGAAGAGAGTTAGGAAGGAAGGGAGTTAGGAAAGGAAGGAAAGGAAGGAAAGGAAGGAAAGGAAGGAAAGGAAGGAAAGGAAGGACGGCAGCAGGGATAGCTTAGGACCCGGCGGTGTCCCGGTCGGTTCCCTTGCCCTAGGCGGCAGACGGAAAGTCCCAGCAGGGCGTGGCCTCCCGTCCCCCTCCTGCCGCGGTTCCAAAACTCAAAAGGGGGGGGGGGAGCGGGGAAGGGGCCGTGGGGCGAAAAAGGAGGTGAGAGGAGAAAAACAGCAGAAAATAATGCCGAGAAACCCCAAGCAAAACGCACGGAGAACTCCTCCGAAAAGATAAAATGAAATGAAATAAAATAAAATGAAATAAAATAAAATAAAATAAAATATAAAATAAACAGAAACACACCCCCCACCCCCGTCACACGCACACCCCCACCATCCGCAGTCCACCTGTGCGTGCGCCAGGCTCCGCGCCTGCTCCCCGACCACTGTCTCCTGCCTGCCTGCCTTCCCGATCTGGGGAAGGCAGGCAGGCAGGAAGGAAGGAAGGATAGCTTAGGACGCGGCGCATCCCTGTCGGCTCCCTTGCCCTAGGCGGCAGATGTCCCGTCCCCTGCTACCACGCTCCCTGCCGGGGTACCAGAAATCAAAAGGGGGGGGGGCCTGGGGGGGTGGAAGGCGGGGGCTGAAAGAGAAGGGGGGAGGAGAAAAACAGAACAGAAAGAAGCAAACCGAGAAACCCCAAGCGGAACACACGGAGAACTCTCGTGGAACAGGAACTCGCTGCTCCTCTGTTTGAGAAAGCAGGGTTTTATCGAGGGACAAAGTCAAGAAGGCAAAAGCAACAGCGCTGGGGGCGGGCGTGACGGTGGCCAGAGGCGCACCCACCGAATAGCGTTTGTTAGGGGTTTCTATACTTTCGCTCTTGCATTAGCCATATACACCTTCATCATTCCTGCGTATACGCGGGGAATAGTGTAACTAGCTTCAGAAACTTCCTATCCTAAGTCTCCTCCTCTCGGCTCCTGCACACTGCTCTCAGGTGATGGAGGGCCGGGGTCTTCTTGAGCTTGAAGTAAGCAGTCTTCCGCTGGCGGGCGGGGGTGTGTGTTTCTGTGCATGCGTGTGCTCGCGTGTGTGCGTCTGTGTGTGTCTCTTCGAGATGAAGTAAGCAGTCTCCCTCACGGTGCGCTGTTCACCTTTGGCGCAGTTGGATGCCCCAGGAATCACGAAACTAGCTGAAACCAGCCGTACCTGTCATTTTTCTGAGAGCTGGCAAAGACTGAGAACGGCGGGACCTTCCTGCAAAAGTGATTGCAGGATGGGCAGAGGAGGAGTCTCCAAAGCAAGCAGATGTTTGGGAGGCGCTGTCTTTCAACCAACTGATAAGTAGAAGGATGGTGTGAAATAACCCCTTCCTGTTTAATGGGGCCGCTAAATCCTCTTACCCCACACTTAGCGATGTAAACATTGTTCTTTACCTTCGGCCCTAGTTAAGCTAAAAGTGCTTTAACCTTCCGTTTCGCAGGCACTAGCTTTTCTCCTATCAAGCCGCCCCCCCCCCCCCCCCCCGCCTTTGTTTTACCTTTGCAAATTCTTTTGCTATAGAACTGCATTTTTACTGGGGAGTTCTGGCGAAGATTTTATCGCTTTCAACTTGTCTAACCTTATGCCTTTAGCTGGCTTCGTTTCTGTTACTGCGAACTCATACAGGTGTATCCACATCGCAACACCTACCCTAACCCCCTAACCCTAACCCCCTAACCCTAAACCCTACTCCCAACCTCTAACCCCTAAACCCTAACTTTAACCCTAACCCCTAACCCTAACCCCTAACCCCCTAACCCTAACCCCTAACCCCAACCCCTAACCCCCTAACCCTAACCCCTAACCGTAACCCTAACCCTAACCCCCTAAACCTAACCCCCTAACCCTAACCCCTGAACCCTAACACCCTAACCCTAACCCCCAACCCTAACCCCCAACCCTAACCCCTAACCCCTAACCCTAACCCATAACCCTAATCCTAACCCCTAACCCTAACCCAACCCTAACCCTAACCCAACCCTAACACTAACCCCTAACCCTAACCCAACCCTAAGCCTAAGCCTAAGCCTAAGCCTAAGCCTAAGCCTAAGCCTACCCCTAACCCCAAACCCTACCCCTAACCCTAACCCCTAACCCTACCCCTAACCCTAACCCCTAACCCCTAACCTAATTACTAAATCCTAACCCTAACCCCAACCCCTATCCCTATCCCTAAGCCTAACCCTTAACCCTTAACCCTAATCCCTAACCCTGAGTCTTAACCCCTAACTCCTAACCAACCCCCTAACAGCCTAACAACCTAACACCCTAATACCCTACGTCTTAACCCCTAACCCTAACCCCAACCCTAACCCCTAACCCAAATCCAAACCCTAAACCCTAAACCTAAACCTAAACCCTAAACCCTAACCCTAAACCCAGACCCTAAACCCTGACCCTAAACCCTAAGCCTAAACCCTAATCCTAAACCTAACCCCTAACCCTAACCCGAATTCCTTAAACATAACCCCTAATCCAAACTCTAATCCTAACCCAACCGTAACCGTGCACCCTAACCCCAACACTAAACCCTAACCCCTAACCCTAACCACAACACTGACCCCTAACCCGAACCCTAATCCTAACCCAACCCTAACCCCAAACCCTAACCCCCACACTAAACCCTAACCCAACCCCTAGCCCTAACCACAACACTGATCCCTAACCCAAACCCTAATCCTAACCCAACCCTAGCCCCAAACCCTAACCCCCACACTAAACCCTAACCCAAACCCTGACCCCTAACCCTAACCCCAACACTAACCGCTAACCCCTAACCCTAACCCCAACACTAACCCCTAACCTGAACCCGAATCCTAACCCAACCCTAACCCCAAACCCTAACCCCAACACTAACCCCTAACCCCTAACCCTAACCCTAATCCTGACCCAAACCTAACCCCGAACCCTAATCCTAACATTAAACACTAACCCAAATCCTAACATCTAACCATAACCCCAACACGAACCCCTAACGCCCAATCAAAACCCCAAACCCCTAACCCTGTGACTACCCCTAACCCCTCACCCAAAACCTAACCCCTAATCCGAACCCTAAACCCTAACCCGAACCTTAATCCTGACCCAATCCTAACCCCGAACTCTAACCCTATCACTAAACACTAACCCAAATCCTAAACCTACACCATAACCCCAACACTAGCCGCTAACTCCTAATCCTATTCCCTAACCACTAACACTGACCCATAACCCCTAACCAGTACCCTAAATTCTAAACGGAACTCTAACCACTAATATGAACCCTAACCCCTAACCCGAACCCTAATCCTAACCCTAACCATAACACTAAACCCTAACCCAAACCCTAACCCCTAACCATAACCCCATTAACCCCTAACCGTGAACCCTAACCCCTAACTCTTAACCCCTAACCGTGACCCTGAACCCTAACCAGAACCCTGAACCCTAATCCAATCCATTAAAGCCTAACAACTAACCCCTAACCCTTACCCTAACCCCTAACCCGAATCCTAATCCTAACCATAAACCCTAACCCCTAACTCTAACATCTACACCCATCCTAGCCCGTCCTGTAATTCACCACCCTAGCCCTACTCGTAACCCCTCCCCCAGCTCCAGTCTCTCCCCTAGTTTCTCCTCTAACCCCTCCCCTAATCCTAACACCACACATAATCTCTTCCCCTCCCCTAAACCTAGCCCCTCCGGTAACTTGATCCCACCCACAGCCAAAATCCTGACCCCTGTTCAATTCTCACTCTCTCTCTGTAAAAAGTACACGCTACCAAAAAAAGCTTCAAAAACAACATAAGCACTAAAAGCACCACAATAAAAACAATCCACTAAAAAACAGGGCACGCTACCAAAAAAAGCTTCAAAAACAACATAAGCACTAAAAGCACCACAATAAAAACAATCCACTAAAAAACAGGGCACGCTACCAAAAAAAGCTTCAAAAACAACATAAACACTAAAAGCACCACAATAAAAATAATCCACTAAAAAACAGGGCACGCTACCAAAAAAAGCTTCAAAAACAACATAAACACTAAAAGCACCACAATAAAAACTATCCACTAAAAACCACAATCCCACAGACATTACGTTTCTTCAATGAAAATTCCCGGTTCAGCACTGACGCATAATCTTGTTCAATCAAAGACCAAGGTACAGAATCATAGAACAGTTAGGGTAGGAAAGGACCTTAAGATCATCTAGTTACAAGTCCTCCACAAAGACACCAAGTTACCCTATCTTCGACAAAATTCTCCAATCAGAGACCAAGTTCTCCAATCAATCAGAGACCAAGTTCTCCAATCAATCAGAGACCAAGTTCTCCAATCAATCAGAGACCAAGTTCTCCAATCAATCAGAGACCAAGTTCTCCAATCAATCAGAGACCAAGTTCTCCAATCAACCAGAGACCAAGTTCTCCAATCAATCAGAGACCAAGTGCTCCAATCAATCAGAGACCAAGTTCTCCAATCAATCAGAGACCAAGTTCTCCAATCAATCAGAGACCAAGCTCTCCAATCAGAGAATAAGTTCTACAAAGACAAAATTTTCCACAGAACAAGTTCAACAGTCATAGACCAAATGCTTCAATTACAGAACAAATTTTACAATCATACACCAAATTCTAAAAATCACAGAACAATTTCCACCATAATAGACCAAATTTTCCTATCAGAACATGTTCTCCAATCAAAGACCAAATTCTGCAATCACAGAACAAGTTCTACAATCAAAGACAAAATTTTCCACAGAACAAGTTCTCTAGTCATACACCAAATGCTCCAATTACAGAACAAGACTTCCAATCATAGACCAAATTCTCCAAACACAGAAAAAGTGCCCGACAGAACAAGATCTCCAAAGAAAAATGAAATTCCCCAAACATAGAACAAGTTCTATAATCACAGAACAATTTCTCCCATCACAGAACGAATTCCCCAATCACAGACTAACTTCTCCAATTAAAGATCAAATTCTCCAATCACACAACAAGTTCTCCAGTCATAGACCAAATTCTAAAATCACAGAACAATTTCTCCAACCACATACCAAATTCCCCAACCACCAAACAAATTCTCCAGACAAAATTCTCCAATCACAGAACAAATTCTCCAAAAAGAGACCAAATTCTGCAATCAGAGAACAAGTACTCCAATCACAGACCAAATTCTCCAATCACAGAAAAAAATCTCAAATCAAAAAACAAATTCTCCAAGCACACGCCAAGTCCTCCAAGCACACGCCAAGTCCTCCACGCACACGCCAAGTCCTCCATGCACACGCCAAGTCCTCCACGCACACGCCAAGTTCTAAAAATCACAGAACAATTTCTCCAATCATAGACCAAATTCTCCAATCACCGAACAAATTTTCCTGTCATAGAACCAATTCTTCAATCACAGAACAAGTATTCCCATCAAAGACCAAATTTTCCAAAGAACAAATTCTCCAATCATAGGCCAAACTCTCCAATCACAGAACAAATTCTCCAAAGACCAATTTCCCCAATCACACAAGAAGTACTCCAATCATAGACCAAATTATCCAATCAACAGAAGAAGTTCTCCAAAGACCAAATTCTCCAATCAAAGTCCAAACTCTCCAGCCACGGAACAAATTCTCCGATCAAAGTCCAAACTCTCCAGCCACGGAACAAATTCTCCAATCAAAGTCCAAACTCTCCAGCCATGGAACAAATTCTCCAATCATAGACCAAAAGCATCAATCACAGAACAAGTTCTCCAGTCATAGACCAAATGCATCAATCACAGAACAAGTTCTCCAATCATAGACCAAAAGCATCAATCACAGAACAAGTTCTCCAATCATAGACCAAAAGCATCAATCACAGAACAAGTTCTCCAGTCATAGACCAAATGCATCAATCACAGAACAAGTTCTCCAGTCATAGACCAAAAGCATCAATCACAGAACAAGTTCTCCAGTCATAGACAAAATGCTTCAATCACAGAACAAGTTCACCAATGACAAAACAATTTGTCCAATCACGGAACATGTTCTCCACGCAGGGAGCCCATTGTCCCATCACGGAACATGTTCTCCACGCAGGGAGCCCATTGTCCCATCACGGAACATGTTCGCCATGCACGGAGCCCATTATTCCGTCACGAAACACATTCGCCATGCAGGGAACCCATTGAACTGTCACGGAACATGTTCTCCACGCAGGGAGCCCATTGTCCCGTCACGGAACATGTTCTCCAAGCAGGGAGCCCATTGTCCCGTCACGGAACACATTCGCCACGCAGGGAACTCATTGACAGTCACGGAACATGTTCGCCATGCAGGGAACCCATTGACCCGTCACGGAACATGTTCTCCACGCACGGAACCCATTGTCCCATCACGGAACATGTTCGACACGCAGGGGACCCATTGTCCCGTCACGGAACATGTTCGCCACGCAGGGAACCCATTGTCCCGTCACGGAACATGTTCGCCAACAAGGGAACCCATTGTCCCGCCACGGAACACGTTCTCCATGCAGGGAACCCGTTGTCCCTTCAATGAACACGTTCTCCAGGCAAGGAGCCCATTGCCCCCTCATAGATCATGTTCTCCACGCAGGGAGCCCATTGTCCCATCACAGACCACGTTCTCCACACAGGGAGCCCATTGTCCCGTCACAGACCACGTTCTCCACGCAGGGAGACCATTGTCCTGTCACAGACCACGTTCTCCACAAAGGGAGCCCATTGCCCCGTCACAGAACAGGTTCTCCACTCAGGGAGCCCATTGCCCCGTCTCGGAACAGGTTCTCCATGCAGGGAGACCATTTGCCCCGTCACGGAACAGGTTCTCCACGCAGGCAGCCCATTGTCCCATCACAGACCACGTTCTCCACGCAGGGAGCCCATTGTCCCGTCACAGACCACGTTCTCCAAGCAGGGAGCCCATTGCCCCATCATGGAACAAGTTCTCCACTCAGGGAGCCCATTGCCCCGTCTCGGAACAGGTTCTCCATGCAGGGAGATCATTTCCCCGTCACGGAACCGGTTCTCCACGGAGGGAGCCCATTGTCCCATCACGGACCACGTTCTCCATGCAGGAAGCCCATTGTCCCGTCACGGAACATGTTCTCCACGCAGGGAACCCATTGTCCCGTCCCAGAACAGGTTCTCCACGCAGGGAAGCCAATGTCCAGTCACAGAACACGTTCTCCATGCAGGGAACCCATTGTCCCTTCACAGAACAGGGTCTCCACGCAGGGAGCCCCTTGTCCCGTCACGGAACAGGTTCTCCTGGCAGGGAACCCATTGTCCCGACACAGAACAGGTTCTCCAAGCAGGGAGCCCTTTGTCCCATCACAGACCACGTTCTCCAAGCAGGGAACCCATTGTCCTGTCACAGAACATGTTTTCCACGAAGGGAACCCATTGTCCCGTAACGGAACATGTTCTCCAAGAAGGGAACACTTTGTCCCGTCACGAAACAGGTTCTCCACGCAGGGAGCCCATTGTCCCACCACAGAAAATGTTCTCCACGCAGGGAGCCCATTGTCCCGTCACAGAACAGCTTCTCCACGCAGGGAGCCCATTACCCCGTCACGGAACAGGTTCTCCATGCAGGGAGATCATTGCCCCCACACGGAACAGGTTCTCCACGCAGGGAGCCCATTGCCCCGTCACGGAACATGTTCTCCACGCAGGGAGCCTATTGCTCCATCACGGAACCGGTTCTCCATGCAGGGAGCCCATTGTCCCGTCACAGAACAGATTCTCCACTCATGGAACCCATTTTCCCGTCACGGAACCGTTTCTCCGCGCAGGGAACCCACTGACCCTTCACAGAACACGTTCTCCACGCAGGGAGCCCATTGCCCCGTCACGGAACAGGTTCTCCACGCAGGGAACCCGTTGTCCCGTCACAGACCACGTTCTCCACGCAGGGAGACCATTGTCCCATCACAGAACACGTTCTCCATGCAGGGAGCCCATTGTCCCATCACAGAACACGTTCTCCACGCAGGGAGCCCATTGTCCCATCACAGACCACGTTCTCCACGCAGGGAGCCCATTGTCCCGTCACAGACCACGTTCTCCACGCAGGGAGCCCATTGTCCCGTCACGGAACAGGTTCTCCAGTCAGGGAACCCATTGTCCCGTTACGGAACATGTTCTCCACGCAGGGAACCCGTTCTCCCGTCACGGAACATGTTCTCCACGCAGGGAACCCATAGCAACGCCACGGTACATGTTCTCCAAGAAGGGAACCCTTTGTCCCGTCACGAAACAGGTTCTCCACGCAGGGAGGCCACTGACCAATCACAGAACACGTTCTCCAAGCAGGGAGCCCATTGTCCCGTCACAGAAAACGTTCTACACGCAGGGATCTCATTGTCCCGTCGCAGAACAGGGTCTCCACGCAGGGACCTCATTGCCCCATCACAGAACAGGTTCTACACGCAGGGAGATCATTGCCAATACACGGAACAGGTTCTCCACCCAGGGAGCCTATTCCCCGTCACAGAACATGTTCTCCACGCAGGGAGCCTATTGCCCCACCATGGAACCGGTTATTCACGCAGGGAGCCCATTGCCCCGACACGGAATAGGTTCTCCATGCAGGGAGCCCATTGTCCCGTCACGGAACAGGTTCTCCACGCAGGGAGCCTACTGCCCCACCACGGCACACGTTCTCCACGCAGGGAGTCCATTGTCCCGTCACGGAAAGGTTCTCCATGCAGGGAGCCCATTGTCCCGGCACGGAACCGGTTCTCCACGCAGGGAGCCCATTGTCCCTTCACAGAACAGGGTCTCCACGCAGGGAACGAGTTGTCCGGTCACAGAACAGGGTCTCCACTCAAGGAACCCGCTGTCCAGTCACAGATCAGGGTCTCCTGGCAGGGAACCCGTTGTCCCGTCACAGAACAGGGTCTCCACGCAGGAAACCCGTTTTCCCATCACAGAACAGGGTCTCCGCGCACGGAAACCGTTCTCCCGTCACAGAGCAGGGTCTCCAAGCAGGGAGCCCCTTGTCCCGTCACAGAACAGGTTCTCCATTCGGGGAACCCGTTGTCCCGTCACAGAACAGGGTCTCCACGCAGGGAACCCATTCTCCCGTCACAGAACAGGGTCTCCACGCAGGGAACCCGTTGTCCCGTCGCAGAACAGGGTCTCCACGCAGGGAACCCATTGTCCCGTCACAGAACAGGTTCTCCACGCAGGGAACCCGTTTTCCCATCACAGAACAGGGTCTCCGCGCACGGAAACCGTTCTCCCTTCACAGAGCAGGGTCTACACGCAGGGAACCCATTCTCCCGTCACAGCACAGGGTCTCCACGCAGGGAACCCTTTGTCCCGTCACAGAACAGGGTCTCCATGCAGGTAACCCTTTTTTACGTCACGGAACAGGGTCTCCACGCAGGGAACCCCTTGTCCCATCACAGATCAGGGTCTCCAGGCAGGGAACCCGTTGTACAGTCACGGAACATGTTCTTCATGCAGGGAACCCCTTGTCCCATCACGGAACAGGTTCTCCACGCAGGGAGCCCATTTTCCCATCACAGACCACGTTCTCCACGCAGTGAGCACATTGTAACGTCACGGAACCGGTTCTCCATGCAGGGAGCCCATTGTCCCGTCACGGAACCAGTTCTCCACGCAGGGAGCCCATTGTCCCTTCACAGAACAGGGTCTCCACGCAGGGAAGCCCTTGTCAAGTCACAGAAAGGGGTCTCCACCCAGGGAAACCCTTGTCCCGTCACAGAACAGGGTCCCCACGCGGGGAACCCGTTGTCCCGTCACGGAACAGGGTCTGCACCCAGGGAAACCCTTGTCCCGTCACACAGCAGGGTCTGCGAGCAGGGAATCCGTTGTCCCATCACAGAACAGGGTCTCCACGCAGGGAACCCATTCTCCCGTCACAAAACAGGGTCTCCAGGGAGGGAACCCGTTGTCCCACCACATAACAGGGTCTCCAGGCAGGGAACCCCTTGTCCCGTCACAGAAGAGGGTCTCCACGCAGGGAACCTGTTGTCACTTCACAGAACAGGGTCTCCACGCAGGGAACCCGTTGTCCCACCACATAACAGGGTCTCCAGGCAGGGAACCCCTTGTCCCGTCACAGAAGAGGGTCTCCACGCAGGGAACCTGTTGTCACTTCACAGAACAGGGTCTCCACGCAGGGAACCCGTTGTCCCATCACAGAACAGGGCCTCCACGCAGGGAACCCGCTGTCCCATCACAGAACCTTGTCTCCACGCAGGGAACCCGTTGTCGCTTCACAGAACAGTGTCTCCAGGCAGGGAACCAATTGTCGCTTCAGAGAACAGGGTCTCCAGCAGGGAACCCGTTGTCCCATCACAGAACAAGGTCTCCACGCAGGGAACCCGTTGTCCCATCACAGAACAAGGTCTCCATGCAGGGAACCCGTTGTCCCGTCACAGAACAGTGTCTCAACACAGGGAACCCATTGTCCCATCACAGAACAGGGTCTCCACGTAGGGAACCCGTTGTCCCTTCACAGAACTGGGTCTCGAGGCAGGGAACCCGTTGTCCCGTCACAGAACAGGGTCTCAACGCAGGGAACCTGTTGTACCTTCGCAGAACAGGGTCTCCAGGCAGGGAACCCGTTGTCCTGTCACAGAACAGGGTCTCCACGTTGGGAACCCCTTGTCCCGTCACAGAACAGGGTCTCCAAGCAGGGAACACCTTGTCCCGTCACGGAACAGTGTCTCCACGCAGGTAACCCGTTTTCCCGTCACAGAACAGGGTCTCCAGGCAGAGAAACCCTTGTCCCGTCACAGAAGAGGGTCACCAGGCAGGGAACCCGTTGTCCCTTCACAGAACAGGGTCACCAAGCAGGGAACCCCTTGTCCCGTCACAGAACAGGGTCTCCACGCAGGGAACCCGTTGTCCCATCACAGAACAGTGTCTAAAGGCAGGGAGCCTGTTGTCCCTTCACAGAACAGTGTCTCAACACAGGGAACCCATTGTCCCGACACAGAATAGGGTCTCCAGGGAGGGAACCCGTTGTCCCACCACATAACAGGGTCTACAGTCAGGGAACCCCTTGTCCCGTCACAGAACAAGGTCTGCGCCCTGGGAACGCCTTGTCCCGTCACAGAACAGGGTCTCCATGCAGGGAACCTGTTGTCACTTCACAGAACAGGGTCTCCACGCAGGGAACCCGTTGTCCCATCACAGAACAGGGTCTCCACGCAGGGAACCCGTTGTCCCATCACAGAACAGGGTCTCCACGCAGGGAACCCGTTGTCCCATCACAGAACCTTGTCTCCACGCAGGGAACCCGTTGTCGCTTCACAGAACAGTGTCTCCAGGCAGGGAACCACTTGTCGCTTCAGAGAACAGGGTCTCCAGCAGGGAACCCGTTGTCCCATCACAGAAGAAGGTCTCCACGCAGGGAACCCGTAGTCCCATCACAGAACAAGGTCTCCACGCAGGGAACCCGTTGTCATATCAGAGAACAGGGTCTCCATGCAGGGAACAGATTCTCCCGTCACAAAACAGGTTCTCCAGGCCGGGAACCCGTTGTCCCATCACAGAACAGGGTCTCCAGGCAGGGAACCCCTTGTCCCGTCACAGAACAGGTTCTCCACGCAGGGAACCCGTTGTCCCGTCAGAGAACATGGTCTCCACGCAGGGAACCCGTTGTCCCGTCACAGAACAGGGTCTCCACGTAGGGAACCCGTTGTCCCGTCACAGAACAAGGTCTGCGCCCTGGGAACCCCTTGTCCCGTCACAGAAGAGGGTCTCCACGCAGGGAAACTGTTGTCACTTCACAGAACAGGGTCTCCACGCAGGTAACCCGCTGTCCCATCACAGAACAGGGCCTCCACGCAGGGAACCCGTTGTCGCTTCACAGAACAGTGTCTCCAGGCAGGGAACCAATTGTCGCTTCAGAGAACAGGGTCTCCAGGCAGGGAACCCGTTGTCCCGTCACAGAACAAGGTCTCCACGCAGGGAACCCGTTGTCCCATCACAGAACAGGGTCTCCAGGCAGGGAACCCCTTGTCCCGTCACAGAACAGGGTCTAAAGGCAGGGAACCAGTTGTCCCTTCACAGAACAGAGTCTCAACACAGGGAACCCATTGTCCTGTCACAGAACAGGGTCTCCACGTAGGGAACCCGTTTTCCCTTCACAGAACTGGGTCTCGAGGCAGGGAACCCGTTGTCCCGTCACAGAACAGGATCTCCACGCAGGAAACCTGTTGTACCTTCGAAGAACAGGGTCTCGGAACCTGTTGTCACTTCACAGAACAGGGTCTCCACGCAGGGAACCCGTTGTCCCATCACAGAACAAGGTCTCCACGCAGGGAACCCGCTGTCCCATCACAGAACCTTGTCTCCACGCAGGGAACCCGTTGTCGCTTCACAGAACAGGGTCTCCACGCAGGGAACCCATTGTCCCATCACAGAACAGTGTCTAAAGGCAGGGAACCCGTTGTCCCTTCACAGAACAGTGTCTCAACACAGAGAACCTGTTGTCCCATCACAGAGCAGTGCTAAAGGCAGGGAGCCAGTTGTCCCTTCACAGAACTGTGTCTCAAAACAGGGAACCCATTGTCCCGTCACAGAACAGGGTCTCTACGCAGGGAACCCGTTGTCGCTTCACAGAAGAGGATCTCCAGGCAGGGAACCCGTTGTCCCATCACAGAACAAGGTCTCCACGCAGGGAACCCGTTGTCCCATCAGAGAACAGGGTCTCCATGCAGGGAACCCATTCTCCCGTCACAAAACAGGGTCTCCACGCAGGGAACCCGTTGTCCCGTCACAAAACAGGGTCTCCAGGCAGGGAACCCCTTGTCCCGTCACAGAACAGGTTCTCCACGCAGGGAAGCCGTTGTCACTTCAGAGAACAGGGTCTCCAGGGAGGGAACCCGTTGTCCCATCACATAACAGGGTCTCCAGGCAGGGAACCCGTTGTCCCGTCACTGAACAAGGTCTGCGCCCTGGGAACCCCTTGTCCCGTCACAGAAGAGGGTCTCCACGCAGGGAACCTGTTGTTACTTCACAGAACAGGGTCTCCACGCAGGGAACCCGTTGTCCCATCACAGAACAGGGTTTCCACGCAGGGAACCCGTTGTCCCATCACAGAACCTTGTCTCCAGGCAGGGAACCCGTTGTCGCTTCACAGAACAGTGTCTCCACGCAGGGAACCAATTGTCGCTTTAGAGAACCGGGTCTCCGGGCAGGGAACCCGTTGTCCCGTCACAGAACAAGGTCTCCACGAAGGGAACCCGTTGTCCCATCACAGAACAGCGTCTCCAGGCAGGGAACCCCTTGTCCCGTCACAGAACAGGGTCTAAAGGCAGGGAACCAGTTGTCCCTTCACAGAACAGTGTCTCAACACAGGGAACCCATTGTCCCGTCACAGAACAGGGTCTCCACGTAGGGAACCCGTTGTCCCTTCACAGAACTGGGTCTCGAGGCAGGGAACCCTTTGTCCCGTCACAGAAAAGGGTCTCCTAGCATGGAACACCTTGTCACGTCACGGAACAGTGTCTCCACGCAGGTAACCCGTTGTCCCGTCACAGAACAGGGTCTCCAGGCAGGGAACCCCTTGTCCCGTCACAGAACAGGGTCTCCACGCAGGGAAGCAGTCCTCCAGTCACAGATCAGGGTCTCCACACAGGGAAACCCTTGTCCCGTCACAGAACAGAGTCTCCATTCGGGGAACCCGTTGTCCCAACACAGCACAGGGTCTCCACGCAGGGAATCCGTTGTCCAATCACAGCTCAGGGTCTCCAGGCAGGGAACCCGTTGTCCCGTCACAGAACAGGGTCTCCACGCAGGGAACCCGTTCTCCCGTCACAGAACAGGATCTCCACGCAGGGAACCCGTTGTCCCGTCACGGAACAGGGTCTGCACCCAGGGAACCCCTTGTCCCGACACAGAACAGGCTCTCCACGCAGGGACCCCTTGTCCCGTCACAGAACAGGGTCTCCACGCAGGGAACCCACTGTCCCGTCACAGAACAGGGTCACCTCGCATGGAACCCGTTGTCCCGTCACAGAACAGGATCTCCACGCAGGGAACCCGTTGTCCCATCACGGAACAGGGTCTCCAGGCGGGGAACCCGTTGTCCCATCACAGAACAGGGTCTCTATTCGGGGAACCCGTTGTTCCGTCACAGCACAGGGTCTCCAGGCAGGGAACCCGTTGTCCCGTCACAGAACAGGGTCTCCAGGCAGGGAACCCCTTGTCCCGTCACAGAACAGGTTCTCCACGCAGGAAACCCGTTTTCCCATCACAGAATAGGGTCTCCATGCAGGGAACCCGTTGTCCCATCACAGAACAGGGTCTCAACGCAGGGAACCTGTTGTACCTTGGTAGAACAGGGTCTCCACGCAGGGAACCCGTTGTCCCGTCAGAGAACATGTTCTCTAGGCAGGGAACCCCTTGTTCCGTCACAGAACAGGGTCTCCACGCAGGGAATCCCTTGTCCCATCACAGAACCGGGTCTCCACGCAGGGAACCCTTTGTCCCGTCACAGAACAGGTTCTCCATGCAGGGAATCCCTTGTCCCGTCACAGAACAGAGTCTAAAGGCAGGAAACCCATTGTGCCGTGACAGAACAGGGTCTCCCGGCAGGGAACCCATTGTCCCGTCACAGAACAGTGTCTCCAGGCAGGGAATCCCTTGTCCCGTCACAGAAGCGGGTCTCCACGCAGGGAACCCCTTGTCCCATCACAGAACAGGTTCTCCACGCAGGGAATCCCTTGTCCCGTCAGAGAACAGGGTCAACACGCTGGGAACCCCTTGTCCCGTCACAGAACAGGGTCTCCAACAAGGGAACACCTTGTCCCGTCACGGAACAGGGTCTCCACGCAGGTATCCCGTTGTCCCGTCACAGAACAGGGTCTCCACGCAGGGAACCCCTTGTCCCGTCACAGAACAGGTTCTCCACGCAGGGAATCCCTTGTCCCGTCACAGAACAGAGTCTAAAGGCAGGGAACCCGTTGTGCCGTGACAGAACAGGGTCTCCCGGCAGGGAACCCATTGTCCCGTCACAGAAGAGGGTCACCAGGCAGGGAACCCTTTGTCCCGTCACAGAACAGTGTCTCCAAGCAGGGAACCCCTTGTCCCGTCACAGAACAGGGTCTCCACGCAGGGAAGCAGTCCTCCAGTCACAGATCAGGGTCTCCACACAGGGAACCCATTGTTCCGTCACAGAACAGCGTCTCCACGCAGGGAAACCCTTGTCCCGTCACAGAACAGAGACTCCATTCGGGGAACCCGTTGTCCCGACACAGCACAGGGTCTCCACGCAGGGAATCCGTTGTCGAATCACAGCACAGGGTCTCCAGGCAGGGAACCCGTTGTCCCGTCACAGAACAAGTTCTCCACGAAGGGAAACCCTTGTCCCGTCACAGAACAGGGTCTCCAGGCAGGGAACCCGTTGTCCCGTCACAGAACAGGGTCTCCACGCAGGGAACCCGTTCTCCCGTCACAGAACAGGGTCTCCACGCAGGGAACCCGTTTTCCTGTCACAGAACAGGGTCTCCACGAAGGGAAACCCTTGTCCCGTCACAGAACAGGTTCTCCATTCGGGGAACCCGTTGTCCCGGCACAGCACAGGGTCTCCACGCAGGGAATCCGTTGTCGAATCACAGCACAGGGTCTCCAGGCAGGGAACCCGTTGTCCCGTCACAGAACAAGTTCTCCACGAAGGGAACCCCTTGTCCCGTCACAGAACAGGGTCTCCACGCAGGGAACCCGTTCTCCCATCACAGAACTGTGTCGCCAGGCAGGGAACCCGTTGTCCCGTCACAGAACAGGGTCTCCATGCAGGGAAACCCTTGTCCCGTCACAGAACAGGGTCTCCATTCGGGGAACCCGTTGTCCTGGCACAGCACAGGGTCTCCACCCAGGGAACCCCTTGTCCTGTCACAGAACAGGGTCTCCACACAGGGAACCCCTTGTCCTGTCACAGAACAGGGTCTCCACCCAGGGAACCCATAGTCCCGTCACAGAACAGGGTCTCCACGCAGGGAACCCGTTATCCCATCACAGAACAGTGTCTCCACGCAGGGAACCCGTTGTCCCGTCACAGAACAGGGTCTCCAGGCAGGGAAACATTTGTCCCGTCACAGAACAGGGTCTCCGCGCAGGGAACCCATTGTCCCGTCACAGAACAGTGTCTCCAGGCAGGGAACCCATTGTCCCGTCACAGAACAGGGTCTTCAGGCCGGGAACCCGTTGTCCAATCACAGAACAAGGTCTCCAAGCAGGGAACCCCTTGTCCCGTCAGAGAACAGGTTCTCCAGGCAGGGAACCAGTTGTCCCGGCACAGAACAGGGTGCCCACGCAGGGAACCCGTTGTCCCATCACAGAACAGTGTCTCCACAAGGGAACTCCTTGTCCCATCACAGAGCTGGGTCTCCGCGCAGGGAACCCCTTGTCCCGTCACAGAACTGGGTCTCCACGGAGGGAAACCGTTGTCCCGTCACAGAACAGGGTCTCCAGGCAAGGAACCCGTTGTCCCGTCACAGAACAGGGTCTCAACGCTGGGAACACGTTGTCCCGTCACAGAACAGGGTCTCCAGGCAAGGAACCCGTTGTCCCGTCACAGCACAGGGTCTCCACGCTGGGAACCCATTGTCCCGTCACAGAACATCTTCTCCACTAAGGGAACCCCTTGTCCCATCACAGAACAGGGTCTCCAGGCAGGGAACCCCTTGTCCCGTCACAGAACAGGGTCTCCACCCAGGGAAACCGTTGTCCCGTCACAGAACAGGGTCTCCAGGCAGGGAACCCGTTGTCCCGTCACAGAACAGGGTCTCCAGGCAGGGAACCATTCTCCCGTCACAGAACAGGGTCTCCAGGCAGGGAACCCCTTGTCCCTTCTCAGAACAGTGTGTCCAAACAGGGAACCCCTTGTCCCTTCACAGAACAGGGTCTATAGGCAGGGAACCCGTTGTCCCGTCACACAAAAGGGTGTCCAGGTAGGGAACCCGTTCTCCCGTCACAGAACAGGGTCTCCAGGTAGGGTACCCATTCTCCCGTCACAGAACAGGGTCTCCACGCAGGGAACCAGTTGTCCCGTCACAGAACAAGGTCTCCACGCAGGGAACCCCTTGTCCCGTCACACAACTGGGTCTCCACGCAGGGAACCCATTGTCCCGTCACAGAACAGGGTCTCCAAGCAGGGAACCCGTTGTCCCGTCACAGAACAGGGTCTCCACAAGGGAACTCCTTGTCCCATCACAGAACTGGGTCTCCGCGCAGGGAACCAATTGTCCCGTCACAGAACAGGGTCTCCACGCAGGGAACCCGTTGTCCCATCACAGAACAGGGACTCCAGGCAGGGAACACGTTGTCCCGTCACAGAACAGTGTCTCTACCCAGGGAACCCGTTGTCCCGTTACAGAACAGTGTCTCCAGGCATGGAACCAGTTGTCCCATCACACAACAGGGTCTCCACGCAGGGAACCCCTTGTCCCGTCACAGAACAGGGTCTCCACGCAGGGAACCCCTTGTCCCGTCACAGAACTGGGTCTCCACGGAGGGAACCCTTTGTCCCATCACAGAACAGGGTCTCCAGGCAGGGAACCCATTGTCCCGTCACAGAACAGGGTCTCCACGCAGGGAACCCGTTGTCTCATCACAGAACAGGGTCTCCACCCAGGGAACCCCTTTTCCCGCCACAGAACAGGGTGTCCAGGCAGGGAACCCGTTGTCCCGTCACAGAAAAGGGTCTCCACGCAGGGAACCCCTTGTACCGTCAGAGAACAGGGTGTCCACACAGGGAACCCTTTGTCCCTTCACAGAACAGGGTCTATAGGGAGGGAAACCATTGTCCCGTCACGCAACAGGGTCTCCACGCAGGGAACCCCTTGTCCAGTCACAGAAGAGGGTCTCCAGGTAGGGAACCCATTGTCCTGTCACAGAACAGGGTCTCCACGCAGGGAACCCGTTTTCCCCTCACAGAAAAGGGTCTCCACCCAGGGAACCCGTTGTCCCGTCACAGAACAGCGTCTCCAGGCAGGGAACCCATTGTCCCGTCACCGAACAGTGTCTCCACGAAGGGAACCCGTTGTCCCGTCACAGAACAGGGTCTACAGGCCGGGAACCCGTTGTCCCATCACAGAACAAGGTCTCCAAGCAGGGAACCCCTTGTCCCGTCACAGAACAGGGTCTCCACAAGGGAACTCCTTGTCCCATCACAGAACTGGGTCTCCGCGCAGGGAACCCATTGTCCCGTCACAGAAAAGGATGTCCACACAGGGAACCCGTTGTCCCTTCACAGAACAGGGTCTATAGGCAGGGAACCCGTTGTCCCGTCACAGAACCGGGTCTCCGCGCAGGGAACCCGTTTTCCCGTCACAGAACAGGGTCTACAGGCCGGGAAACCCTTGACCCATCACAGAACAAGGTCTCCTAAGCAGGGAACCCCTTGTCCCGTCACAGAACAGGGTCTCCGCGCAGGGAACCCGTTGTCCCATCACAGAACAGGGTTTCCACGCAGGGAACCCGTTGTCCCATCACAGAACCTTGTCTCCAGGCAGGGAACCCGTTGTCCCATCACAGAACAGGGTTTCCACGCAGGGAACCCGTTGTCCCATCACAGAACCTTGTCTCCAGGCAGGGAACCCGTTGTCGCTTCACAGAACAGTGTCTCCACGCAGGGAACCAATTGTCGCTTTAGAGAACAGGGTCTCCGGGCAGGGAACCCGTTGTCCCGTCACAGAACAAGGTCTCCACGAAGGGAACCCGTTGTCCCATCACAGAACAGCGTCTCCAGGCAGGGAACCCCTTGTCCCGCCACAGAACAGGGTCTAAAGGCAGGGAACCAGTTGTCCCTTCACAGAACAGTGTCTCAACACAGGGAACCCATTGTCCCGTTACAGAACAGGGTCTCCACGTAGGGAACCCCTTGTCCCATCACAGAACAGGGTCTCCAGGCAGGGAACCCGTTGTCCCGTCACAGAACAGGGTCTCCAGGCAGGGAACCCCTTGTCCCGTCACAGAACAGGGTCTCCACGCAGGGAAGCAGTCCTCCAGTCACAGATCAGGGTCTCCACACAGGGAAACCCTTGTCCCGTCACAGAACAGAGTCTCCATTCGGGGAACCCGTTGTCCCAACACAGCACAGGGTCTCCACGCAGGGAATCCGTTGTCCAATAACAGCTCAGGGTCTCCAGGCAGGGAACCCGTTGTCCCGTCACAGAACAAGTTCTCCACGAAGGGAAACCCTTGTCCCGTCACAGAAGAGGGTCTCCAGGCAGGGAACCCGTTATCCCATCACAGAACAGGGTCTCCACGCAGGGAACCCGTTCTCCCGTCACAGAACAGGATCTCCACGCAGGGAACCCGTTGTCCCGTCACGGAACAGGGTCTGCACCCAGGGAACCCCTTGTCCCGACACAGAACAGGCTCTCCACGCAGGGACCCCTTGTCCCGTCACAGAACAGGGTCTCCACGCAGGGAATCCACTGTCCCGTCACAGAACAGGGTCACCGCGCATGGAACCCGTTGTCCCGTCACAGAACAGGGTCTCCACCCAGGGAACCCGTTGTCCCGTCACGGAACAGGGTCTCCAGGCGGGGAACCCGTTGTCCCATCACAGAACAGCGTCTCTATTCGGGGAACCCGTTGTTCCGTCACAGCACAGGGTCTCCAGGCAGGGAACCCGTTGTCCCGTCACAGAACAGGGTCTCCAGGCAGGGAACCCGTTGTCCCGTCACAGAACAGGTTCTCCACGCAGGAAACCCGTTTTCCCATCACAGAATAGGGTCTCCAGGCAGGGAACCCATTGTCCCGTCACAGAACAGCGTCTCCACGCAGGGAAACCCTTGTCCCGTCACAGAACAGAGTCTCCATTCGGGGAACCCGTTGTCCCGACACAGCACAGGGTCTCCACGCAGGGAACCCGTTGTCCCGTCACAGAACGAGTTCTCCACGAAGGGAAACCCTTGTCCCGTCACAGAAGAGGGTCTCCAGGCAGGGAACCCGTTGTCCCGTCACAGAACAGGGTCTCCACGCAGGGAACCCATTTCTCCCGTCACAGAACAGGGTCTCCATGCAGGGAACCCATTTTCCCGTCACAGAACAGGGTCTCCACGAAGGGAAACCCTTGTCCCGTCACAGAACAGGGTCTCCATTCGGGGAACCCGTTGTCCCGGCACAGCACAGGGTCTCCACGCAGGGAACCCCTTGTCCCGTCGCAGAACAGGGTCTCCACGCAGGGAACCCCTTGTCCTGTCACAGAACAGGGTCTCCACCCAGGGAACCCATTGTCCCATCACAGAACAGGGTTTCCAGGCAGGGAACACCTTGTCCCGTCACGGAACAGGGTCTCCACGCAGGGAACCCGTTGTCCCGTCACAGAACAGGGTCACCACGCAGGGAATCCGTTGTCCCGTCACAGAACAGTGTCTCCAGTAAGAGAACCCGTTGCCCCATCAAAGAACAGGGTCTCCACGTAGGGAACACATTGCCCCTTACAGAACAGGGTCTCCGCGCGTGGATCCCGTTGACCCGTCACAGAACATGGTATCCAGGCAGGGAACTCTTTGTCTCGTCACAGAACACGGTCTCCATTCGGGGAACCCGTTGTCCCGACACAGCACAGAGTTTCCACACAGGGAACCCCTTGTCCCGTCACAGAACAGGGTCTCCACGCAGGGAAGCCCTTGTCCCATCACAGGAGAGGGTCTCCACACAGGGAACCCGTTGTCCCGTCACAGAAGAGGGTCTCCAGACAGGGAAAACGTTGTCCCGTCACAGAAGAGGGTCTCCAGGTAGGGAACCCGTTGAAACCGTCACAGAACGAGGTCTCCGCGCAGGGAACCCGTTGTCCCGTCACAGAACAGGGTCTCCACGCAGGGAACCCCTTGTGCCGTCACAGAACAGGGTCTCCAGGCAGGGAACCCGTTGTCCCGTCACTGAACAGGGACTCCATGCGGGGAACCCGTTGTCCCTTCACAGAACAGGGTCTCCAGTAACAGAACCCGTTGCCCCGTCAGAGAACAGGGTCTCCACGCAGGGAACCCATTGCCCCTTATAGAACAGGGTCTCCGCGCATGGAACCCGTTGTACCGTCCCAGAACATGGTATCCAGGCAGGAAACCCGTTGTCCCGTCACAGAACAGAGTCTCCTGGCAGGGAACCCTTTGTCCCGTCACAGAACAGGGTCTCCATGCATGGAACCCATTGCCCCTTACAGAACAGGGTCTCCGCTCATGGAAACTGCAGTCCCGTCACAGAACATGGTATCCTGGCATGGAACCCGTTTTGTCTTCACAGAAAAGGGTCTCCAAGCAGGGAACCCGTTGTCCCGTCGCATAACAGGGTCTCCAAGCAGGGAGCCCCTTGTCCCGTCACAGAACAGGGTCTCCATTCGGGGAACCCGTTTTCCCGTCACAGAAGAGGGTCTCCACGCAGGGAACCCGTTGTCCCGTCACAGAACAGGGTCTCCACGCAGGGAACCCGTTGTCCCGTCACAGAACAGGGTCTCCACGCAGGGAACCCGTTGTCCCGTCACAGAACAGGGTCTCCACGCAGGGAACCCGTTGTCCCATCACACAACAGGTTCTCCACGCAGGGAACCCTTTTTCCCATCACAGAACAGGGTCTCCGCGCACGGAAACCTTTCTCCCTTCACAGAGCAGGGTCTCCATGCAGGGAGCCCCTTGTCCCGTCACAGAACAGGGTCTCCACGGAGGGAACCCTTTGTCCCGTCACAGAACAGGGTCTCCATGGAGGTAACCCTTTTTCACGTCATGGAACAGGGTCTCCACGCAGGGAACCCCTTGTCCCATCAAAGAACAGGGTCTCCAGGCAGGGAACCCGTTGTACAGTCACGGAACATGTTCTTCACGCAGGGAACCCCTTGTCCCGTCACGGAACATGTTCTCCACGCAGGGAGACCATTTTCCCGTCATAGACCACGTTCTCCACGCAGTGAGCACATTGTAACGTCACGGAACCGGTTCTCCATGCAGGGAGCCCATTGTCCCGTCACGGAACCGGTTCTCCACGCAGGGAGCCCATTGTCCCTTCACAGAACAGGGTCTCCAGGCAGGGAAACCCTTGTCCCATCAGAGAACAGGGTCACCACGCGGGGAACCCGTTGTCGCATCACAGAACAGGGTCTGCACCCAGGGAACCCCTTGTCCCGACACAGAACAGGTTCTCCATGCAGGGAACCCCTTGTCCCGTCACAGAACAGGGTCTCCACGCGGGGAACCCATTGTCCCATCACAGAACAGGGTCTCCACGCAGGGAACCCACTGTCCCGTCACAGAACAGGGTCACCGCGCATGGAACCCGTTGTCCCGTCACAGAACAGGATCTCCACGCAGGGAACCCGTTGTCCCGTCACGGAACAGGGTCTCCAGGCGGGGAACCCGTTGTTCCATCACAGAACAGGGTCTCTATTCGGGGAACCCGTTGTTCCGTCACAGCACAGGGTCTCCAGACAGGGAACCCGTTGTCCTGTCACAGAACAGGGTCTCCAGGCAGGGAACCCCTTGTCCCGTCACAGAACAGGTTCTCCACGCAGGAAACCCGTTTTCCCATCACAGAATAGGGTCTCCAGGCAGGGAATCCGTTTTCCCATCACAGAACACGGTCTGGAGGCAGGGAACCCGTTGTCCCGTCACAGAACAGGGTCTCCACCCAGGGAACCCATTGTCCCATCACAGAACAGTGTCTAAAGGCAGGGAACCCGTTGTCCCTTCACAGAACAGTGTCTCAACACAGGGAACCTGTTGTCCCATCACAGAACAGTGTCTAAAGGGAGGGAACCAGTTGTCCCTTCACAGAACAGTGACTCAACACAGGGAACCCATTGTCCCGTCACAGAACAGGGTCTCTAAGCAGGGAACCCGTTGTCCCTTCACAGACCTGGGTCTCGAGGCAGGGAACCAGTTGTCCCGTCACAGAACAGGGTCTCAACGCAGGGAACCTGTTGTACCTTCGCAGAACAGGGTCTCCACGCAGGGAGCCCGTTGTCCCGTCAGAGAACAGGGTCTGCAGGCTGGGAACCCGTTGTCCCGTCATAGTACAGGGTCTCCAAGCAGTGAACACCTTGTCCTGTCACGGAACAGTGTCTCCACGCAGGTATCCCGTTGTCCCGTCACAGAACAGGGTCTCCACGCAGGGAACCTCTTGTCCCGTCAGAGAACATGTTCTCTAGGCAGGGAACTCGTTGTCCCGTCACAGAACAGGGTCTCCACGCAGGGAATCCCTTGTCCCGTCACAGAACCGGGTCTCCACGCAGGGAACCCCTAGTCCCGTCACAGAACAGGTTCTCCACGCAGGGAACCCCTTGTCCCTTCACAGAACGGGGTCTATTGGCAGGGAACCCGTTGTCCCGTCACACAACAGGGTCTCCAGGCAGGGAACCCTTTGTCCCGTCACAGAACAGGGTCTCCACGAAGGGAACCCGTTGTCCCTTCACAGAACAGGGTCTCCACACAGGGAACCCATTGTCCCATCACAGAGCATGGTCTAAACGCAGGGAACCCTTTGTCCCGTCACAGAACAGGGTCTCCATCAAGGGAATCCCTTGTCCCGACACAGCACAGGGTCTCCACGCAGGGAACCCGTTGTCTGGTCGCAGAACAGTGTCTCCACGCAGGGAACCCCTTGTCCCTTCACAGAACAGTGCCTCCAAGCTGGGAACCCGTTGTCCCATCACAGAACAGGGTCTCCACGCAGGGAACCCCCTCTCCCTTCACAGAACGGGGTCTCCACGCAGGGAACCCGTTGTCCCGTCACAGAACAGGGTCTACAGGCCGGGAACCCCTTGTCCCGTCACAGAACAGGGTCTACAGCCCGGAACCATTGTCCCGTCACAGAACATGGTCTCCACACAGGGAACCCCTTGTCCCGTCACAGAACAGGGACTCCAGGCAGGGAACCCGTTGTCCCTTCACAGAACAGGGTCTCCGCACAGGGAACCACTTGTCTCGTCGCAGAACAGGGTCTCCACACAGGGAACCCCTTGTCCCTTCACTGAATGGGGTCTATAGGCAGGGAACCCGTTGTCCAGTCACACAACAGGGTCTCCACGCAGGGAACCCGGTGTCCCATCAGAGAACAGGGTCTCCACGCAGGGAACCCGTTGTCCCGTCACAGAACAGGGTCTCCAAGCAGGGAACCCCTTGTCCCGTCACAGAACAGGGTCTACAGACCGGAACCATTGTCCCGTCACAGAACATGGTCTCCACACAGGGAACCCCTTGTCCCGTCACAGAACAGGGACTCCAGGCAGGGAACCCGTTGTCCCTTCACTGAACGGGGTCTATAGGCAGGGAACCCGTTGTCCAGTCACACAACATGGTCTCCAGGCAGGGAACCCCTTGTCCCGTCACAGAACAGGGTCTCCAGGCAGGGAACCCTTTGTCCCGTCACAGAACAGGGTCTCCAAGCAGGGAACCCGTTGTCCCGTCACAGAACAGTGTCGCAAAGCAGGGAACCCGTTGTCCCGTCACAGAACAGGGTCTACAGGCCGGAACCATTGTCCCGTCACAGAACAGGGTCTCCACACAGGGAACCCCATGTCCCCTCACAGAACAGGGTCTCCAGGAAGGGAACCCGTTGTCCCTTCACAGAAAAGGGTCTCCGCACAGGGAACCACTTGTGTCGTCGCAGAACAGGGTCTCCACACAGGGAACCCCTTGTCCCTTCACTGAACGGGGTCTATAGGCAGGGAACCCGTTGTCCAGTCACACAACAGGGTCTCCACGCAGGGAACCCGTTGTCCCATCAGAGAACAGGGTCTCCACGCAGGGAACCCGTTGTCCCGTCACAGAACAGGGTCTCCACGCAGGGAACCCCTTGTCTCGTCTCAGAACAGGGTCTCCACGCAGGGAACCCATTGTCCCGTCACAGAACAGGGTCTCCAGGCAGGGAACCCGTTGTCCCGTAACAGAAGAGTGTCGCCAGGCAGGGAACCCGTGGTCCCGTCACAGAACTGTGTCTCCAGGCAGGGAACCCGTTGTCCCATCACAGAACAGGGTCTCCAGGCAGGGAACCCTTTGTCCCTTCCCAGAACAGGGTCTACACGCAGGGAATCCCTTCTCCCATCACAGAACAGGGTCTCCACGCAGGGAACCCCTTGTCCCTTCACAGAACGGGGTCTATAGGCAGGGAACCCGTTGTCCCGTCACACAACAGGGTCTCCAGGCAGGGAACCTGTTGTCTCGTCACAGCACAGGGTCTCCCCGCAGGGAACCCCTTGTCCCTTCACAGAACGGGGTCTCCACGCAGGGAACCCGTTGTCGCGTCTCAGAGCAGGGTCTCCACCCAGGGAACATGTTGTCTCGTCACAGAAAAGGGTCTACAGGCAGGGAACCCGTTGTCCCGTCACAGAAAAGGGTCTCCACGCAGGGAACCCGTTGTCCCATCACAGAACAGGGTCTCCAGGTAGGGAACCCTTTGTCCCGTCACAGAACAGGGTCTCCAGGTAGTGAACCCATTGTTCCGTCACAGAACAGTGTCTACAGGCCGGGAACACGTTGTCCCGTCACAGAACAAGCTCTCCAAGGAGGGAAACCCTTGTCCCGTCACAGAACAGGGTCTCCAGGCAGGGAACCCGTTGTCCCGTCACAGAACAGGGTCTCCACGCAGGGAACCCGTTGTCCCGTCACAGAACAGGGTCTCCACGCAGGGAACCCGTTGTCCCGTCACAGAAGAGGCTCTCCACGCACGGAACCCATTGTCCCGTCACAGGAAAGGGTCTCCAAGCAGGGAACCCCTTGTCCCTTCACAGAACAGGGCTATAGGCAGGGAACCCCTTGCCCCGTCACAGAACAGGGTCTACAGGCCGGAACCATTGTCCCGTCACAGAACAGGGTCTCCACACAGGGAACCCCTTGTCCCGTCACAGAACAGGGACTCCAGGCATGGAACCCGTTGTCCCTTCACAGAAAAGGGTCTCCGCACAGGGAACCACTTGTCTCGTCGCAGAACAGGGTCTCCACACAGGGAACCCCTTTTCCCGTCACTGAACAGGGTCTATAGGCAGGGAACCCGTTGTCCAGTCACACAACAGGGTCTCCACTCAGGGAACCCCTTGTCCCGTCTCAGAACATTGTCTCCAAGCAGGGAACCCCTTGTCCCGTCACAGAACAGGGTCTCCACGCATTGAATCCGTTGTCCCATCACAGAGCATTGTCTAAACGCAGGGAACCCTTTGTCCCGTCACAGAACGGGGTGTCGACGCAGGGAACCCTTTGTCCCATCACAGAAAAGGGTCTCCGCGCAGGGAACCCGTTGTCCCGTCTCAGAACTAGGTCTCCACGCAGGGAACCCTTTGTCCCGTCACACAACAGGGTCTCCACGCAGGGAACCCGTTGTCCCGTCACAGAACAGGGTCTCCACGCAGGGAACCCCTTGTCCCGTAACAGAACAGTGCCTCCAAGCTGGGAACCCGTTGTCCCATCACAGAACAGGGTCTCCACGCAGGGAAACCGTTGTCTCGTCACAGCACAGGGTCTCCCCGCAGGGAACCCCTTGTCCCTTCACAGAACGGGGTCTCCACGCAGGGAACCCGTTGTCGCGTCTCAGAGCAGGGTCTCCACCCAGGGAACCCGTTGTCTCGTCACAGAAAAGGGTCTCCAGGCAGGGAACCCGTTGTCCCGTCACAGAAAAGGGTCTCCAGGCAGGGAACCCGTTGTCCCGTCACAGAACAGGGTCTCCAAGCAGGGAAAACCTTGTCCCGTCACAGAACAGGGCCTCCAAGCTGGGAACCCGTTGTCCCATCAGAGAACAGGGTCTCCACGATGGGAACCCGTTGTCCCGTCCCAGAACAGGGTCTCCACGCAGGGAACCCGTTCTCCCGTCAAAGAACAGGGTCTCCACGCAGGGAACCCCTTGTCCCGTCACAGAACAGGGTCTCCACGCAGGGAACCCGTTGTCCCGTCACAGAACAGTGTCTCCAGGCAGGGAACTCATGGTCCCGTCACAGAACAGGGTCTCCACGAAGGGAACCCTTTCTCCCATCACAGAACAGGTTCTCCAGGCAGGGAACCCGTTGTCCCATCCCAAAACAGGGTCTCCACGCACGGAACCCCTAGTCCCGTCACAGAACAGGGTCTCCACGCAGGGAACCCCTTGTCCCGTCACAGAACAACATGTCCACCTAGGGAAAACTTTGTCATGTCACAGAACAGGGTCTCCACGCAGGGCACCCCTTGTCCCTTCACAGAACGGGGTCTATAGGCAGGGAACCCGTTGTCCCGTCACACAACAGGGTCTCCACGCAGGGAATCCCTTCTCCCGTCACAGCACAGGGTCTCCACGCAGGGAACCCATTGTCCCATCACGGAACAGGTTCTCCAGTCCGGTAACCCCTTGTCCCGTCACAGAACAGGGTCTCCACGCAGGGAAAACCTTGTCCCATCACAGAACAGGGCCTCCAAGCTGGGAACCCGTTGTCCCGTCAGAACAGGGTCTCCACGCAGGGAACCCCTTCTCCCGTCAGAGAACAGGGTCTCCACGCATGGATCCCGTTGTCCCGTCACACAACAGGGTCTCCAGGCAGGGAACCCATTGTCCCATCACAGAACAGGGTCTCCACGCAGGGAACCCGTTGTCCCGTCACAGAACAGGGTCTCCACCGAGGGAACCCGTTGTCCCGTCACAGAACACGGTCTCCACGCAGGGAACCCCTTGCCCCGTCACGGAATGGGGTCTCCACGCACGGAACCCGTTGTCCCGTCACAGAAGACAGTCTCCACGCAGGGAACCCTTTGTCCCGTCACAGAACAGGTTCTCCACGTAGGGAACAAGTTGTCCCGTCAGAGAACAGGGTCTCCAGGCAGGGAACCCCTTCTCCCGTCACAGAACAGCGTCTCCAAGCAGGGAACCCCTTGTGCCGTCACAGAACAGGGTCTCCACGCTGGGAACCCGTTTTCCCGTCACAGAACAGGGTCTCCAGGCAGGGAACCCGTTCTCCCATCACAGAATAGAGTCTCCAGGCAGGGAACCCGTTGTCCCGTCACAGAAGACAGTCTCCACGCAGGGAACCCTTTGTCCCGTCACAGAACAGGTTCTCCATGCAGGGAACAAGTTGTCCCATCACAGAACAGGGTCTCCAGGCAGGGAACCCCTTGTCCCCTCACAGGACAGAGTCTCCAGGCAGGGAACCCGTTGTCACGTCACAGAACAGGGTCTCCACGCAGGGAACCCGTTGTCCTGTCACAGAAAAGGGTCTCCACGCAGGGAACCCGTTGTCCCGTCACAGAACAGGGTCTCCACGCAGGGAACCATTGTCCCGTCACAGAACTGGGTCTCCACGCAGGGAACCCGTTGTCCCGTCACAGAACAGGGTCTCTGCGCAGGGAACCCTTTGTCCCGTCTCAGAACATGGTGTCCGCGCAGGGAACCCTTTGTCTCGTCACAGAACAGGGTCTCGAGGCAGGGAGCCCGTTGTCGCGACGCAGAACAGGGTCTCTACGCAGGGAACCCTTTGTCCCGTCTCAGAACAGGGTCTCGAGGCAGGCAGCCCGTTGTCGCGACGCAGAACAGGGTCTCTACGCAGGGAACCCGTTGTCCCGTCACAGAACAGGGTCTCCACGCAGGGAACCCGTTGTCCCGTCACAGAACTAGGTCTCCACGCAGGGAACCCGTTGTCCGTCACAGAACAGGGTCTACGCACAGGGAACCCCTTGTCTCATCGCGGAACAGGGTCTCCACACAGGGAACCCTTTTTCCCTTCACTGAACGGGGTCTATAGGCGGCAAACCGTTGTCCCGTCACACAACAGGGTCTCCACGCTGGGAACCCTTTGTCCCGTCACAGAACAGTGTCTCCAGGCAGGGAACCCCTTGTCCCGTCACAGAACAGGGTCTCCGCGCAGGGAACCCGTTGTCCCGTCACAGAACAGGGTCTCCACACAGGGAACCCCTTGTCCCGTCACAGAACAGGGACTCCAGGAAGGGAACCCGTTGTCCCTTCACAGAAAAGGGTCTCCGCACAGGGAACCCCTTGTCCCTTCACTGAACGGGGTCTATAGGCAGGGAACCCGTTGTCCAGTCACAGAACAGGGTCTCCAAGCAGGGAACCCCTTGTTCCGTCACGGAAGAGGGTCTCCAGGCAGGGAACCCGTTGTCCTGTCACAGAACAGGGTCTCCGGGCAGGGAACCCCTTGTCCCATCACACAACAGGGTCTCCAGGCAGGGAACCCGTTGTCCCGTCACAGAACAGGGTCTCCACGCAGGGAACCCCTTGTCCCGTCAAAGAACAGGGTCTCCAAGCATGGAACCCCTTGTGCCGTGACAGAACAAGGTCTCTGTGGAGAGCTATTTGGCTGTGAACGGGCATGTGAGCAATCCAGACAATTGCTTGACAATTGTAAGGTAGTGACCCACAGGCACTGAGGCCTCGCCTGATGGTTACTAAAGTTCGTGTATGTGCAGAAGCCTTGGGAAAGGTTAGCACGGAAAACTACTGAGAGAGATACGCAGAGAAGGAATGTTAACTGTAACCTTGAAACATATGCTGTAATAGTTAACCAATCAGTAAACTGTTGCTAGCACTCGGCTAAGTGAAGTTAACCAACCAAGTGTTATCGAATGTTCTACTGTTCTGAAACTTTCCTATAAAAGGCATGATTGCGCACATTAAATTGTTCAGCGTGGATCACATTGATCTGTGTTTCATTGTTCCCAAACCCCCGCAAGTGGCGCCCGAACAGGGACCCCTCAGCTCTGCCTCCTGAGAGCTGCTTTGGCGGTGAAGATCAGCGCAGACCTGACGGGTGGGAGGCCGACCGAAAAGCAGCCGGCAGCAGACCTGCCGAGTAGAGAGAGCACGGCTGTGCCGCAGGAGAAAAAGAAAAAAGAAAAAAGAAAAAAAAAAAAGAAGAAAGAGAGTCTCCGCGTAAAAGAGTCCACTTCGATAAAGGCAAGTGGCGGTCGGGGAGGAATGGGGGCGGCTCAAACTAAGGAAGAGACAGCTGTCCTTAATTTCCTCCAATGCATCCTCTCAAGGAGAGGGATTAAATATGAAGAAGATGTACTTAAAGGGTTACTCCAGTGGAGTAAAGAAAAGGGGCTATTTAGTGGGATTGGAACAGCATTTGAAATATCCACATGGGAGGCGATAGGCGTACAGCTCTGGGACACTATAACTGATGGGGGGAAGGCAGCGCGTGAGGCCCAAAAATACTCCACGCTGTGGAAACTTGTCCGAGAGACTTTGCGGGATATGAAATCAGAAAGAGCTGCAGCTGCTTCGGCAGTTAAAGCCTTATATCCGGCAATGCCATCCGCAACCCCCAGTGCCCCCCCACCCGGATCCCTGCTTGAACCTCCCGCCCCCCTCCCCCCTCCCTCCCTCCCTGCCTCCCAATTAATCGCAGAGCCCCTGACGAAGGGTTCCAAGAACCCCGATCGGTGTCCCTTCGATCACTGTACTGGAGGGAGAACTTACCCGAAAATTGCAAAAACGATTAAGAGGGGTTTTCAAGCCATGCCCAGTAAAGAGAGATCAAAATCTGATATTGCTACTAATCCTGACGATATCGAACCTCCCTGTGAGGTGAAGGCATCCACAGATTACAGGCCTGGTGTGCCAGAATATTCCCTTACCTACACCCCAAACCATTCCCCCATTAACTCTAATGTCTCTACCCCAGAAGAAGCAGAAAAACCGAAAGAACTAAATGACTCAACAAAAGAATTATTGCAGGAGGCAAGCAGATATCCCACTGTGTGGAGATTAATCACTGACTCATTAAAAAAAAAAAAAAAAAAAAAAAAAAATGCAAGCAGAAGAGCTTTTCCACTCCCATGGAACAAATGCGAAAAAACCAGAACCGATGGATGGGCCAGGGGATACAAATTTGTATCTTCCTTTATCACTTTCGCCGCCCCTGGCCTCCCTCCCCCCAGAGCCTGATCCTCAAGATCGTCAAGGTTGGGACAAATGGACAGGATTGTTAGATGAGAAAGTACAGACACTTCATGACGGACTTACAAATTTACAGCTCTCCGACACGGCTAAGTCAAAGAATGAGATAGTGGAGCCCAAACCCCCCCCCCACCACCCCCACCCCCCCACCCCTCCGAACCTCCACCAGTTGCTGCCGCGGCTGCGGAGGCTGAGGACGGCGATGAAGGCAATCCTTTTGCCCCAGACCCTGTTAATCCCGAGAAAAAGCCTACTCTCAGATCACCTGAAACCTACAGGAGAAAATGTTTTAATTGCACTTGATAACACTGAAACTCCAGAACACGTTAATGAGGAGCCTGTGCATTTTCATCAGACTGTTGTTGCTGCTCCTGAGATTCTGATGCCTGATAATTCTGATGCTGACCTGGATAGTCCTTTTGACCCGAGGCCTGTTGATCCGGAAAAGAAGCCTGATTTAGATCCCCCAGATCCTCATGATAAATGGGCAGTTATAAAGGGAAAAGTAAGATGGGTGGGGGGTGCAGATGTATTGTGTGCTTATAGTCTGTCTGTGATATTCATGTACTAAAAGTTAGCAAATGTAACTACGTCTGTGTTTCTATCGACCCTTGCAGACCTTTATAGATACTGTTGGCCACTTCTCCCGATGTAGGCTGGCCACCTGCATTGGAATGAGTGTGCATTTTGGTCAGTATAAAAGCCCAAGCCTCATGCGATGTGAGGGAGGCAGAGCCTCTGCGGGGACGCCCGCTGAGATTGAGCCTGCCACCTTGCACTGCGATGATGCTGCTTGGAGCTGGTTTCCTGATGGTCTTCACAGGGTCATTGCAACTACATTTTGTATGTGTGACCATGTAGTGGGAGTAATGATTGTCTGCATTTCGTGTTTCACATATTGTAGTTGTGTGGAGTGTGTTTGTGGGATCCCATGAATGTGTGTGTATGTGTGTGTCTGTTGAGGGCAGACAGTGTTCTGTGTATTTTTTGTTATTGGGTTAATGTAAAAGTTTTTAATGGGTAGCAGATTAACATTTTGGGCAAGAAAGGGTTAATGCAGAGGTGCTGCTGCCAGCAGGAATTTATGGCTGCTGCTCAGCAGGCTGGCAGCTGTAGCTGCTGCTGGGCAGGCAGGCATTTGTAGCTCCTGCCGAGCAGTACTGCTTAGTGTGTTTAAGGTAACCTAGGGGAGAATCCAAGCTTTACCAATCTCCACCCAAACAGCACCAGGGTGGCAGAGATACGGTGCAGTTTGCTTCTGCACCTGCTTCACATTCCTGTTTCATCAGAATGCCTTCGCTTTAAGGAATCATTTTTAGCTTGACTTACTTCTCGAGAACTGATGGCATGGGGGAAGGGATATATTTGTGTTCTACCTACAGGTCCATGGAGGCTGCCTGCAAAGTTTCTCAGGCCTTGTCATGAGCTGGATGGACGAGCGGAAAAACCCAATGCCTTAGCTACAGGAGCTTGAATGTGTGTGCATGTAAAGTAGCTCTTATTAGAGGCTGTGATTTTGTGTATAACACCACCTGTACTCACTAGCCAGTTGCTAATAAGAAACTACGCCTTGTATTGTATGGATTTGTCACTTGTAAAAGAGATGTTAGCGCATACAAATTTGCAGCAGCTGTCAGAAGATGATAAGGCAAAACCCGCAGAAGTTAAGCTAACAGGAAGAGGTTATATGTTTGCTTACAGATCAAGGCATTCGGTGGATACCGGCTCGGTGGATACGGCCCTGGCGCAACTCAGCAGAAAGCCTTTCCTCTACAGCAGAAGATGTCAGTGATGATTAAGAAGTGGTTAAGCTGTTAATTTTGCTCTTTGTATATAATTCTGTATCTCTGTTACACGAAATTAATCCTAGAAAAAATTTGTGGGTAACATGGGCCAGTGAGAGTGGGGTGTCGGAATTTTGTCTTGCTATGGCATCAGCCACAGATCCATTTCAAACATGTCTAATAGGAATACCTGGGTATAATGAGAACAGCTTTAAGGCATTTTCGACCAACAACTGCAGTAAGTCAAAAAATGTTGCGGACTGCTCAGCAGAATTGATATCTGGATTGAATAGGACACTCCCTTGGGATCCACAAGAATTAAATTTAATGGCATCGCAAGCAATTGGGAATAGCTCACAAAACTGGACACAAACCTGCATAATGTTTGGATGCAAATATGCAGGCTGCCCATATTCAGTCAACTCACCAGATGTTTCGCCCAAAGATAGCACCTATTGGTACGCTAATGAATATTGTGGGATAAATGATACGGCTGGGAAGGCAACAGCCTTTAAGGCATACGGATCTACTCACTGGCCTGGGTCAGTGCCCCTCCTTTGGAATAACAAATCTGCCAAGGCCCTACCACCAGATGTCTTTTTAATCTGTGGGGATAGGGCATGGCAAGGAATACCGGAAGACATTGTTGGAGGGCCATGCTATTTAGGTTCACTGACTATTTTTGCACCAAAGTTTACAGAATTGAGTAATCTTAGTCATATTCTCCACTATAGATCAATAGGACTCACCCCTGATTGTAATGACAATGTTCAATTACTGAGCAGAGCTGCTCTAGTAGCTCTGTCACTATTTGTCCCTGGAGCGGCTGCAGGAAATGCCCTAAGAACAGCAGCCCAGCTAGCTTGTTGGGCAGAAAAGCAGGCTAATGTAACTACTGCCGTTCTCGAAGAATTATTAATGGATCAAAATAGCTTAAGACACTCCCTCCTGCAGAACTGCACAGCCATCGACTTTTTGCTGTTGGCACAGGGTCATGGCTGTGAGGACTTTGAAGGTATGTGTTGTGTGAATCTGTCCGATCACAGTAAGAGCGTTCACAAACAATTGACCTATCTAAAAGGACACTCACAAAAAATCCAACAAGATGTGAATCCTTTAGATGACTGGCTCCGCAACATTTTTTCAGGATGCGGAATAGGGACTTGGATTCAAAATTGGATAATTATTGCTTTGAAGGTTTTAGGCATTATATTACTAATTTTGCTTGCATGCACCATTGTATTTACTATACTGAAGAAATTTGTAAACAGAATGCTAAATCAAATCTGGATTGCTCAAAAACAAGAAGAGGGTATTGTGGAAGCATTCCTTTCAGTTAACGGACATGTGAGCAATCCAGCCTTTTGAATGAGAGAACTCCACTGGTAAGAAATTTCTTTGGCTGATCCCTCACTGCCACTAGCATCTTCAACATGCTGCTGCACCCTGTAGTATATATACTGCTAATGTAAATCTGTATGTGCTTTGCCATAGTAGCGACTTGTTACTGAATGAAGCAGGTGAACCTCTGCACTGACAACAAGGTGCCAAGACTGAGGTTGGCCAAATACCTCCTGTCACAGTCAAGGGCAAGACTGGGTTGGCCTCTGTGTTTGCCACCAAGAAGAACCTTTAGCTCCGCTGCTGGCTGCAACCCAGCAGGCGTTGAGTGGTGGGGACACATGCCATGCCAGACCTTGATGTGAGGGATGGCCTCTCCTGTTATCAGAGAGCTATACAGGAGAGAAAGGCAGGCCAAGCAGCCTGTGGTTGGCATATGTTGGAGATATGATCTAGTCCAAATCCTCTGCTCAAATAGGGTCGTCTAAAGCAGGTATTATATATAAAAACACCCAAGGGAAATGTAAGGATTTTCTTCAAACAGTTTGCAAAGCGTAAATTGTACAAAAGCTTTTGAATTTGTCTAGTTTTGATTCTCTTTCTGCAATACAGCATTTGTGACATCTAACAGATGATTCCTTGCCCAAACCACCAGTTCTATATAAAGACCTACATGATAATGAGTGGAAAGGACCAGAACCATATCAAGTTATAGAATGTAATAAAGGATGTAATGTGACTGCAAGACTAAAGCAAAGTGTGCAAAATGATTCCAGTGTAAGTTTGTTATGCTGTTTTTAATGGCAATACGTATGTGACTATGTTAATACAAGTACAAGTAAATTCTTTAAAAAAGATAGTTTTGTAGAATTGTAAGGCTTTAGATATATTAACAGCTCAAGTAGACAGAGTATGTACTTTAATTAATGAATCTTGTTGTAGTTATCTTGATCAGTCTGGAAAGACCTTGAAAGATGTTAAAGAAATTTGGAAGCATGCAAAAGTACTTCATGATGTCAATCAGAACGATAAAATTCCTTGGTTAAATGCCCTTCTTACATCTTGGGACTTTAATGGTTGGCTCACATCTCTGATTAAAGGTATTGGAATGATTTTGGTAGTAATCTTGACCATAGTTATGATTGTACCTTGTATTTTGCAATGTATTCGTGGTATGATTGAAAACCTGGTAAAACAGCTTTGGCTTACTCAAGAAAAGAAAAGGGGGAGATGTGGATGATTTCTTGTTAGAGAATGGACATATGCCTGCTCTGAATGAAAGCCAAGCATGTGCAGCTGGCCATGTAGCAGGGGTAACTCCTGGTTACCTCTGTGCAGCCGACCGTGGAAAAGAAGCAACTCCTGGACAGTTAATGAGACAAGAATGCAGGCCTGGAAGATAAGAAGGAGCTAAGAGAAGAGGCTTGCTGAATTGGACTGTAAATTTCGCTTGCTTACAAAAAACACACTTTAGGTTCTCACGAGTGCAAAAGTTACAAGTACTCTCAGAATGGGATTGGTTTCAAAAGTTGTTACAGAGTTGGGGTATTAGTAGTTGGCTAGGAGTAGTAATCAAACAAGGTTTAACAGTTTCAACGGTATTGATTATTATTGTTTTAATCTCTTGCTGTTTGTGGAAGTGTATTGCCAGTATGCTATTTCGTGCTGTGAATCGGGTCCGGATTGCTCAAAAACAAAAAGGGGGATTTGTGGAGAGCTATTTGGCTGTGAACGGGCATGTGAGCAATCCAAACAACTGCTTGACAATTGTAAGGTAGTGACCTGCAGGCATTGAGGCCTCGCCTGAGGATTACTAAAGTTCGTGTACGTGCAGAAGTCTTGGGAAAAGTTAGCACAGAAAACTACTGAGAGAGATACGCAGAGAAGGAATGTTAACTGTAACCTTGAAACATATGCTGTAATAGTTAACAAATCCGTAAACTGTTGCTAGCACTCGGCTAAGTGAAGTTAACCAACCAAGTGTTATCGAATGTTCTACTGTTCTGAAACTTTCCTATAAAAGGCATGATTGCGCACATCAAATTCTTCAGCGTGGATCACAATGATCTGTGTTTCGTTGTTCCTAAACCCCCGCGAAGGGAGACCCTGTTCTGCGACGGGACAAGGGGTTCCCTGCGTGGAGACCCTGTGCTGGGACTGGACAAGGGATTCCCTGCGTGAAGACCCTGTTCTGTGACGGGACAACGGGTTCCCTGCGTGGAGACCCTGTTCTATGGCGGGACAACGGGTTCCCTGCCTGGAGACCCTGTTCTGTGAAGGGACAAGGGGTTCCCTGCGTGGAGACCCTGTTCTGTGACGGGAAAACGGGTTCCCTGCCTGGAGAACCTGTTCTGTGACGGGACAAGGGGTTCCCTGCCTGGAGACCCTGTTCGGTGACGGGACAAGGGGTTCCCTGCCTGGAGACCCTGTTGTGTGATGGGACAACGGGTTCCCTGCCTATAGACCCCGTTCTGTGAAGGGGCAAGGGGTTCCCTGCGTGGAGACACTGTTCTGTGGAGGGACAACGCGTTCCCTGCGTGGAGACCCTGTTCTGTGGCGGGACAAGGGGTTCCCTGCGTGGAGACCCTGTTCTATGGCGGGACAACGGGTTCCCTGCCTGGAGACCCTGTTCTGTGAAGGGACAAGGGGTTCCCTGCGTGGAGACCCTGTTCTGTGACGGGAAAACGGGTTCCCTGCGCGGAGACCCTGTTCTGTGGCGGGACAAGGGGTTCCCTGCGTGGAGACCCTGTTCTGCGACGGGGCAACGGGTTCCCTTCGTGGAGACCTTGTACTGTGACGGGACAAGGGGTTCCCTGCGTGGAGACCCTGTTCTGTGAAGGGACAGTGGGTTCGCACCCTGGAGACCCTGTTCCGTGAAGGGACATGGGGTTCCCTGTGTGGAGACAATGTTTAGTGACGGGACAATGGGTTCCCTAACTGGAGACCCTGCTCCGTGATGGGACAACGGGTTCCCTGCATGGAGACCCTGTGCTGTGACGGGACAAGGGATTCCCTTTGTGAAAACCCTGTTCTGTGATGGGACAACGGGTTCCCTGCCTGGAGACCCTGTTTTGTGACAGGACAACGGATTCCCTGGGTGGAGACCTTTTGCAGAGTTTCTTGTTGTGAGCAATCCAGCCTCTGACTTAGCTTCACTCGAGTAGTGAGCTGAGGGCTTCACAGGCTACTGAAAGGGTCAACACAGGATGTCTACGTGCCGACATGATGAGGACGTTGCCTTGGGGAGGCACTGAGCAGGCTTACCACGAAGGCGCTGAGCACCGCAATCAGGCACTGAGCACCTGCATTCAGGTTGCCACAAAGGCACTGAGCAGGATGTCGGCGCCAGATCAGATTAGCACGGAGCAGGCCTTGCTTGCAAGGCAGGAGCCTGTCGCTATGGACGTTTCACAAGTTAACCAATCAGATAAGGACTGTTCCAGTACTTTGTAACCTTTCTATAAAAGCTGATGCTTGCGTTTAATAAATTGTCAACGTTTGATCACATTGGTCGTTGCTGCGTTGTCCATGTTCTCCTGCCGCAGAGACCCTGTTCTGTGACAGCAAAACGGGTTCCCGGAGTGGAGACCCTGTTCTGTGACGGGACAAGGGGTTCCCTGCGTGGAGACCCTGTTCTGTAGCGGGACAACGGGTTCCCTGCGTGGAGACCCTGTTCAGTGAAGGGACAGTGTGTTCCCAGCCTGGAGACCCTGTTCCGTGAAGGGGCAAGGGGTTCCCTGTGTGGAGAACCTGTTCCATGACGGGACAGTGGGCTACCTAACTGGAGACCCTGTTCCGCGACGGGACAAGGAGTTACCTGTGTGGAGAACCTGTTCTGTGAACGGACAAGGTGTTCCCTGCAAGCAGACCCTGTTCTGTAATGGGACAATGGGTTCCCCGGGTGGAGACCCTGTTCTGCGACGGAACAAGGGGTCACTTGCGTGGAGACCCTGTTCTGTGACGGGACAAGGGATTCCCTTCGTGAAAACCCTGTTCTGTGACGGGACAACGAGTTCCATGCCTGGAGACCCTGTTTTGTGACGGGACTACAGGTTCCCTGGGTGGAGACCCTGTTCTGTGACGGGACAACGGGTTTTCAGCGCGGAGACTCTGTTCTGTGACGGGACAACGGCTTCCCTATGCGAAGACCCTTTTCTGTGATGGGACAAGAGGTTCCCTGAGTGGAGAACCTGTTCTGTGACGGTACAACGGGTTCCTAGCGGGGAGAACCTGTTCTGTGACGTCACAGCGGTTTCCCTGCCTCGAAACCCTGTGCTGTGACGGGACAACCGGTTCCCTGACTGGAGACCCTGTTCTGTGACGGGACAAGTGGTTTCCTGCCTGGAGACCCTGTTCTGTGATGGGACAACGGGTTCCCTGCCTGGAGACCCTGTTCCGTGACGGGACAAGGGGTTCCCTGCTTGGAGACCCTGTTCTGTGATGGGACAACTGTTTCCCTGCCTGAAGATCCTGTTCCATGACGGAACCACGGGTTCCCTGCGTGGAGACACTGCTCCGTGAAGGGACAAGGAGGTACCTGTGGAGAGACCCTGTTCGGTGACGGGACAAGGGGTTCCCTGCGTGGAGACCCTGTTCCGTGATGGGACCATGGGTTCCCTGCGTGGAGACCCTGTTCTGCGAATGGACAAGGGGTTCCCTGCGTGGAGACCCTGTGCTGTGACAGGACAAGAGATTCCCTGCCTGAAGACCATGTTCTGAGACGGGACAACGGGTTCCCTGGGTGGAGACCCTGTTCTGTGGCGGGACAATTTGTTCCCTGCCTGGAGACCCTGTTCTGTGACGGGAAAAGGGGTTCCCTGTGTGGAGACCCTGTTCAGTGAAGGGACAACTTGTTCCCTGCGTGGAGACCCTGTTCTGTGAAGGGACAATGGGTTCCCTGCCTGGAGACCCTGTTCTGTGACGGGACAAGGGGTTCCCTGCGTGGAGACCCTGTTCTGTGACGAGACAACGGGTTCCCTGCGTGGAGACCCTGTTCTGTGACGGGAGAAAGGGTTCCCTGCTTGGAGACCCTGCTCTGTGACGGGACAACGGGTTCCATGCATGGAGACCCTGTTGTGTGACCGGACAACGGGTTCCATGCGTGGAGACCCTGTTCTGTGACGGGAAAACGGGTTCCCTGCCTATAGACCCTGTTCTGCGACGGGACAACGGGTTCAATGTGTGGAGACCCTGTCCTGTGACGCGACAACGGGTTCCCTGCCTGGAGACCCAGTTCTGTGACGAGACAAGGGGTTCCCTGCGTGGAGACCCTTTTCTGTGACGGGAGAACGGGTTCCCTGCCTGGAGACCCTGTTCTGTGATGGGAAAAAGGGTTCCCTGCCTGGAGACCCTGTTCTGGGATGGGACAACGGGTTCCCTGCGTGGAGACCCTGTTCTGTGAAGGGACAACGGGTTCCCTCCGTGGAGAACCTGTTCTATGACGGGACAATGGGTTCCCTGCCTGGAGACGCTGTTCTGTGATGGGAGAACGGGTTCCCTGCCTGGAGACACTGTTCTGTGATGGGGCAATGGGTTCCCTGCGTGGAGACCCTGTTCTTTGGCGGGACAACGGGTTCCCTGCGTGGAGACCCTGTTCTGTGACGGTACAAGGGGTTCCCTGCGTGAAGACCCTGTTCTGTGACGGCACAAGGGGTTCCCTGATGGAGACCCTGTTCTGTGACAGGACAACGGGTTCCCTGCCTGGAGAACCTGTTCTGTGACGGGACAAGGGGTTCCCTGTGTGGAGACCCTGTTCTGTGACGGGACAACTTGTTCCCTGTGTGGAGACCCTGTTCTGTGACGGGACAAAGTGTTCCTTGCCTGGAGAACCTGTTCTGTGAGGGGACAAATGGTTCCCTGCCTGGAGACCCTGTGCTGTGACGGGACAACTTTTTCCCTGCGTGGAGACCCTGTTCTGTGACGGGACAAAGTGTTCCCTGGCTGGAGACCCTGTTTTGTGACGGGACAAGGGGTTCCCTGCGTGGAGACCCTGTTCTGTGACGGGACAACGAGTTCCATGCGTGGAGACACTGTTCTCTGATGGAAAAGAAGTTCCCTGCGTGGAGACCCTGTTCTGTGACGACACAATGGGTTCCCTGCCTGGAAACCCTGTTCCGAGACGGGACAAGTGGTTCCCTGCGTGGAGACCCTGTTCTGTGACAGGACACCGGGTTCCCTGCGTGGAGATACTGTTCTGCGACGGGAGAAGGGGTTCCCTGCGTGGAGACCCTGTTCTGTGACGGGACAAAGGCTTCCCCGGCAGGAGACCCTGTTCTGTGACGGCACAAGGGGTTCCCTGCTTGGAGACCCTGTTCTGTGACGGGACAATGGGTTCCCTGCCTGGAGACCCTGTGCTGTGACTGGACAACGGGTTCCTTGCCTGGAGACCCTGTTTTGTGACGGGACAAGGGGTTCCCTGTGTGGAGACCCTGTTCTGTGATGGGACAACGGATTCCCTGCTCGCAGACCCTGTTCTGTGACGGGACAAGGGGTTCCCTGCGTGGAGACCCTGTTCTGTGACGGAACAAGGGGTTCCCTGCGTGGAGACCCTATTCTGTGATGGGATAACGGGTTCCCTCCGTGGAGAATCTGTTCTGTGACGGGACAACTGGTTCCCTGCGTGGAGACCCTGTTCTGTGTCGGGAAAACGGGTTCCCTGCGTGGAGACAGTGTTCTGTGACGGGACAACGGTTTCCCTGCGTGGAGACCCTGTTTTGTGATGGGACAATGGGTTCCCTGCCTGGAGACACAGTTCTGTGACGGGACAAGGGGTTCCCTGCGTGGAGAACCTGTTCTGAGAAGGGACAAGGGGTTCCCTGCGTGGATACAATGTTCTGTGACGGGACAAGGGGTTCCCTGCGTGGAGACCCTGTTCTGTTATGGCACAACGGATTCCCTGCCTGGAGACCCAGTTCTGTGACGGGACAACGGGTTCCCTGCCTGGAGAACCTGTTCTGTGACGGGACAACGGGTTCCCTTCGTGGAGACCCTGTTCTTTTACGGGACAAGGGGTTCCCTTCATGGAGACCCTGTTCTGTGACGGGACAAGGGGTTCCCCTATTGGAGACCCTGTTCTGTGATGGGACAAGGGGTTCCCTGTGTGGAGACAGTGTTTAGTGACGGGACAAGGGGTTCCCTGCCTGGAGACACAGTTCTGTGACGAGACTACTGGTTCCCTGCGTGGAGACCCTGTTGTGTGACGGGACATCGGGTTCCCTGCGTGGAGACCCTGTTCTGCGACGGGATAATGGGTTCCCTTCTTGTAGACACTGTGTTGTGACGGGACAACGGGTTCCCTGCCTGGAGACCCTGTTCTGTGACGGCACAAGGGGTTCCCTGCTTGGAGACCCTGTTCTGTGACGGGACAATGGGTTCCCTGCCTGGAGACCCTGTGCTGTGACTGGACAACGGGTTCCTTGCCTGGAGACCCTGTTTTGTGACGGGACAAGGGGTTCCCTGTGTGGAGACCCTGTTCTGTGATGGGACAACGGATTCCCTGCTCGCAGACCCTGTTCTGTGACGGGACAAGGGGTTCCCTGCGTGGAGACCCTGTTCTGTGACGGAACAAGGGGTTCCCTGCGTGGAGACCCTATTCTGTGATGGGATAACGGGTTCCCTCCGTGGAGAATCTGTTCTTTGATGTGACAACGGGTTCCCTGCGTGGAGACCCTGTTCTGTGTCGGGAAAACGGGTTCCCTGCGTGGAGACAGTGTTCTGTGACGGGACAACGGTTTCCCTGTGTGGAGACCCTGTTTTGTGATGGGACAATGGGTTCCCTGCCTGGAGACACAGTTCTGTGACGGGACAAGGGGTTCCCTGCGTGGAGAACCTGTTCTGAGAAGGGACAAGGGGTTCCCTGCGTGGATACAATGTTCTGTGACGGGACAAGGGGTTCCCTGCGTGGAGACCCTGTTCTGTTATGGCACAACGGATTCCCTGCCTGGAGACCCAGTTCTGTGACGGGACAACGGGTTCCCTGCCAGGAGAACCTGTTCTGTGACGGGACAACGGGTTCCCTTCGTGGAGACCCTGTTCTTTTACGGGACAAGGGGTTCCCTTCGTGGAGACCCTGTTCTGTGACGGGACAAGGGGTTCCCCTATTGGAGACCCTGTTCTGTGATGGGACAAGGGGTTCCCTGTGTGGAGACAATGTTTAGTGACGGGACAAGGGGTTCCCTGCCTGGAGACACAGTTCTGTGACGAGACTACTGGTTCCCTGCATGGAGACCCTGTTGTGTGACGGGACATCGGGTTCCCTGCGTGGAGACCCTGTTCTGCGACGGGATAATGGGTTCCCTTCTTGTAGACACTGTGTTGTGACGGGACAACGGGTTCCCTGCCTGGAGACACTGTTCTGTGACGGGACAAGGGGTTCCCTGCCTGGAGACTCTGTTCTGTGACGGGACAAGGGGTTCCCTGCGTGGAGACGCTGTTCTGTGACGGTACAACGGTTTCCTTGCTGGAGACCCTGTTCTGTGACAGGACAACGGGTTCCCTGCCTGGAGACCCTGTTCTGTGACGGGACAATGGGTTCCCTGCCTGGGGACACAGTTCTGTGACAGGACAAGGGGTTCCCTGCGTGGAGACACTGCTCTGTGACGGGACAAGGTGTTCCCTGCGTGGAGAACCTGTGCTGTGACGGGACCACGGGTTCCCTGCGTGGAGACCCTGTTCTGTGACGGGACAATGGGTTCCCTGCATGGAGACACTCTTCTGTGACGGGACAAGGGGTTTCCTGCCTGTAGACTCTGTTCTGTGAGGGGACAAGGGGTTCCCTGCGTGGAGACACTGGGCTGTGACGGGACAAGGGGTTCCCTGTGTGGAGACCCTGTTCTGTGAAGGGACAACGGGTTCCCTGCGTGGAGACCCTGTTCTGTGACTGGACAAGGGGTTCCCTGCGTGGAGACCCTGTTCTGTGACGGGACAAGGGGTTCCCTGCGTGGAGACCATGTTCTGAGACGGGACCAGGGGTTCCCCTCGTGGAGACCCTGTTCTGTGACGGGACGATGGGTTCGCTTCGTGGAGACAATGTTTTGTGACGGGACAAGGGGTTCTCTGCCTGGAGACACAGTTCTGTGACGGGACAATGGGTTCCCTGCGTGGAGACCCTGTTCTGTGACAGGACAACGGGTTCCCTGCGTGGAGACCCTGTTCTGTGACGGGAGAAGGGGTTCCCTTTTTGGAGACACTGTGCTGTGACGGGACAAGGGGTTCCCTGCCTGAAGACCCGGTTCTGTGACGGCACAAGGGGTTCCCTGCGTGGAGAACCTGTTCTGTGGCGGGACAAGGGATTCCCTGCGTGGAGAACCTGTTCTATGACGGCACAATGGGTTCCCTGCGTGGAGACCCTGTTCTGTGATGGGAGAACGGGTTCCCTGCCTGGAGACACTGTTCTGTGATGGGGCTATGTGTTCCCTGCGTGGAGACCCTGTTCTGTGGTGGGACAACGGGTTCCCTGCGTGGAGACCCTGTTCTGTGACGGGACAACGGGTTCCCTGCGTGGAGACCGTGTTCTGTGACAGGACAATCGGTTCCCTGCGTGCAGACACTGTTCTGTGACGGGACAACGGGTTCCCTGCGTGGATACCCTGTTCTGTGACGGGACAAGGGGTTCCCTGCCTGAAGACCCTGTTCTGTGACGGCACAAGGGGTTCCCTACGTGGAGAACCTGTTCTGTGGCGGGGCAGCGGGTTCCCTGCGAGGAGACCCTGTTCTGCGACGGGACAATGGGTTCCCTGCTTGGAGACCCTGTTCTGTGACGGGACAACGGGTTCCCTTCGTGGAGACTCTGTTCTGTGACGGAACAACGGGTTCCCTGCGTAAAGACCCTGTTCTGTGACTGGACAACGGGTTCCCTGGGTGGAGACCCTGCACTGTGACGGGACAATGGGTTCCATTTTTGGAAACACTGTGCTGTTACGGGACAACAGGTTCCCTGCGTGCAGACATTGTTCTGTGACGGGACAAAGGGTTCCCTGCCTGGATACCCTGTTCTGTGACGGGACAAGGGGTTCCCAGCCTGGAGACCCAGTTCTGTGACGGGACAAGGGGTTCCCTGCGTGGAGACTCTGTTCCTTGACGGAACAAGGGGTTCCCTGTCTGGAGAACCTGTTCTGTGACAGGACAACGGGTTCCCTGCGTGGAGACCCTGTTCTTTGATGTGACTACGGGTTCCCTGCCTGGAGACCCTGTTCTGTGACGGGACAAGGGTTTTCCTGCCTAGAGACCCTGTTCTGTGATGGGACAACGGATTCCCTGCTGGCAGACCCTGTTCTGTGACGGGACAAGGGGTTCCCTGCCTGGAGACCCTGTTCTGTGACGGGACAACGCGTTCCCTGCCTGGAGACACTCTTCTGTGACGGGTCAAGTGGTTCCCTGCCTGGAGACTCTGTTCTGTGAGGGGACAACGGGTTCCCTGCGTGGAGACCCTGTTCTGTGACGGGACAAGGGGTTCCCTGTGTGGAGACCCTGTTGTGTGAAGGGACAACGGGTTCCCTGCGTGGAGACCCTGTTCTCTGACGGGACAAGGGTTTCCCTGAGTGGAGACCCGGTTCTGTGACGGGACAACGGGTTCCCTGCGTGGAGACACTTTTCTGTGACGGGACAAGGGGTTCCCTTCGTGGAGATCCTGTTGTGTGACGGGACAAGGGGTTCCCTGCGTGGAGACCCTGTTCTGTGACGGGGCCAGTGGTTCCCCTCGTGGAGACCCTGTTCTGTGACGGGACAACGGGTTGCCTGCATGGAGACAATGTTTTGTGACGGGACAACGGGTTCCCTGCCTAGAGACACAGTTCTGTGACGGGACAATGGATTCCCTGCGTGGAGACCCTGTTCTGCGACGGGACAATGGGTTCCCTTTTTGGAGACACTTTGCTGTGACGGGACAACGGGTTCCCTGCGTGGAGACCCTGTTCTGTGACCGGACAAAGGGTTCCCTGTGTGGAGACCCTGTTCTGTGACGGGACAATGGGTCCCCTGCCTGGAGACAATGTTCTGTGACGGGACAACGGGTTCCCGGCCTGGAGTCCCTGTTCTGTGGCGGGACACCGGGTTTCCTGCGTGGAGACCCTGTTCTGTAACGGGACAACTTGTTCCCGGCGTGGAGACCCTGTTCTGTGACGGGACAATGGGTTCCCTGTGTGGAGACCCCGTTCTGAGATGGGACAAAGGATTCCCTGCGTGGAGACCCGGTTCTGTGACGGGACAAAGGATTCCCTGCGTGGAGACCCTGTTCTGTGATGGGACAACGGGTTCCCTGCGTGGAGACACTGTTCTGTGATGGGACAAGGGGTTCCCTGCCTGGAGACCCTGTGCTGTGACGGGACAACGGGTTCCCTGCCTGGACACCCTGTGCTGTGACGGGACAACGGGTTCCTTGCCTGGAGACCCTGTTCTGTGAAGGGAAAATGGGTTCCCTGCCTGGAGACACAGTTCTGTGACGGGACAAGGGGTTCCCTGTGTGGAGACACTGTTCTGTGGCGGGACAAGGGATTCCCTGCATGGAGACCCTGTTCTGTGATGGGACAAGGGATTCCCTGCGTGGTGGCCCTGTTCTGTGACGGGACAAATGGTTCCCTGAGTGGAGACCCTGTTCTGTGACGGGACAACGGGTTCCCTTCGTGGAGACCCTGTTCTGTGATGGGACAAAGGGCTCCCTGCGTGGAGACACTGTTCTGTGATAGGACAACGGGTTCCCTGACTGGAGACCCTGTTCTGTGATGGGACAACTGGTTCCCTGCCTGGAGACCCTGTTCTGTGACGGGACAAAGGGTTCCCTGCCTGGAGACACTGTTCTGTGACGGGACAACGGGTTCCCTGCCTGGACACCCTGTGCTGTGACGGGACAACGGGTTCCCTGCCTGGAGACCCTGTTCTGTGAAGGGACAAGGGGTTCCCTGCCTGGAGACACAGTTCTTTGACGGGACAAGGGGTTCCCTGTGTGGAGACACTGTTCTGTGACGGGACAATGGGTTCCCTGCATGGAGACCCTGTTCTGTGACGGGACAAGGAGTTCCCTGCGTGGTGGCCCTGTTCTGTGACGGGACAAAGGGTTCCCTGATTGGAGACCCTGTTCTGTGACGGGACAACTGGTTCCCTGCGTGGAGACCCTGTTCTGTGATGGGACAACGGGTTCCCTGTGTGGAGACCCTGTTCTGTGACGGGACAAAGGGTTCCCTGCCTGGAGACCCTGTTCTGTGATGGGACAACTGGTGCCCTGCGTGGAGACCCTGTTCTGTGACGACACAAGGGTTTCCCTGCGTGGAGACACTGTGCTGTGACAAGGCAACGGGTTCCTTGCCTGGAGACCCTGTTCTGTGACGGGACAACGGGTTCCCTGCGTGGTGGCCCTGTTCTGTGACGGGACAAGTGGTTCCCTGCCTGGAGACCCTGTGCTGTGACGGGACAACGGGTTCCCTTCTTGGAGACCCAGTTCTGTGATGGGACAACGGGTTCCCTGCCTGGAGACCCTGTTCTGTGATGGGACAAAGGGTTCCCTGCCTGGAGACACTGTTCTGTGATGGGACAACTGGTGCCCTGCGTGGAGACCCTGTTCTGTGACGGGACAACGGGTTCCCCGGATGGAGACCCTATTCCGTGACGGGAAAATGGGTTCCCTGCCTTGCGACCCTGTTCTGTGACGGGACAATGGGTTCCCTGCCTGGAGACCCTGTTCTGTGATGGGACAATGGGTTCCCTGCCTGGAGACACTGTTCTGTGATGGGGCAATGGCTTCCCTGCGTGGAGATCCTGTTCTGTGACGGGACAACGGGTTCCCTGCGTGGAGACCATGTTCTGTGATGGAAAAGAGGTTCCCTGTGTGGAGACCCTGTACTGTGACGAGACAACGGGTTCCCTGCGCGGAGACCATGTTCTGTGACAGGACAACGGGTTCCATGCGTGGAGACACAGTTCTGTGATGGAAAACAGGTTCCCTGTGTGGAGACCCTGTTCTGTGACGACACAAGGGGTTCCCTGCGGGGAGACCCTGTTCTGTGAAGGGACAAGGGGTTCCCTGCCGGGAGACACTGTTCTGTGAAGGGACAAGGGGTTCCCTTCGTGGAGACCATGTTCTGTGATGGGACAAGGGGTTCCTTGCGTGGAGACCCTTTTCTGTGACGGGACAAGGGGTTCCTTGACAGGAGAACCTGTTCTGTGACGGCACAAGTGTTTCACTTCATGGGGGCCATATTCTGTGACGGGACAATGGGTTCTCTGAATGGACACCCTGTGCTGCGACAGGACAACTTTTTCCCTGCGTGGAGACCCTGTTCTGAGACGGGACAAGGGGTTCCCTGCGTGGAGAACCTGTTCTGTGAAGGGACAAGGGGTTCCCTGAGTGGAGACCCTGTTCTGTGACAGGGCGAGGGGTTCCCTGCCTGGAGAACCTATTTGTGACAGGACAACGGGTTCCCGGTGTGGAGACACTGTTCTGTGACGGGACAAGGGGTTCCCTGTGTGGAGACCCTGTTCTGTGACGGGACAACGGATTCCCTGCTGGCAGAACCTGTTCTGTGACGGGACAAGGGGTTCCCTGAGTGGAGACCCTGTTCTGTGACGGGACAACGGGTTCCCTGCCTGGAGACACTCTTCTGTGACGGGACAAGGGGTTCCCCTCGTGGAGACCCTGTTCTGTGACGACACAAGGGTTTCCCTGCGTGGAGACACTGTGCTGTGACGGGGCAACGGGTTCCTTGCCTGGAGACCCTGTTCTGTGACGGGACAACGGGTTCCCTGCGTGGAGACCCTGTTCTCTGACGGGACAAGGGGTTCCCTGCGTGGAGACACAGTTCTGTGACGGGACCAGGGGTTCCCCTCGTGGAGACCCTGTTCTGTGATGGGACAACGGCTTCCCTGCGTGGAGACAATGCTTTGTGACGGCGCAAGGGGTTCCCTGCCTGGCGACACAGTACTGTGACGGGACAATGAGTTCCCTACGTGGAGGCCCTGTTCTGTGACGGGACAACTGGTTCCCTGCGTGGAGACCCTGTTCTGCGTCGGGACTATGGGTTCCCTTTTTGGAGACACTGTGCTGTGACGGGACAATGGGTTCCCTGCCTGGAGACCCTGTTCTGTGACGGGACAACGGGTTCCCTGCGTGGAGACCCTGTTCTGTGACGGGACAAAGGGTTCCCTGTGTGGAGACCCTGTTCTGTGACGGGACAATGGGTTCCCTGCCTGGAGACAATGTTCTGTGACGGGACAACGGGTTCCCTGCGTGGAGACCCTGTTCTGTGACGGGACAAAGGGTTCCCTGTGTGGAGACCCTGTTCTGTGACGGGACAATGGGTTCCCTGCCTGGAGACCCTGTTCTGTGATGGAAAATAGGTTCCGTGCATGGAAACCCTGTTCTGTGGCGGGACAAGGGGTTCCCTGCGTGGAGACCCTGTTCTGTGACGGGACAACGGGTTCCCTGCGTGGAGAACCTGTTCTGTGACGGGACAACTTGTTCCCTGCGTGGAGACCTCGTTCTGTGACGGGACATTGGGTTCCACTCGTGGAGACCCTGTTCTGTGGTGGGACAACGGGTTCCCTGCGTGGAGACAATGTTTTGCTACGGGACGAGTGGTTCCCTGCGTGGAGACCCTGTTCTGTGGCAGGACAAGGGGTTCCCTGCCTGGAGAACCAGTTCTGTGAGGGGACAAGGGGTTCCCTGCCTGGAGACCCTGTTCTGTGACGGGACAAGGGGTTCCCTGCCTGGAGACCCTGTTCTGTGACGGGACAAGGGGTTCCCTGTGTGGAGACCCTGTTCTGTGACGGGACAACTTGTTCCCTGTGTGGAGACCCTGTTCTGTGACGGGACAAAGTGTTCCTTGCCTGGAGAACCTGTTCTGTGAGGGGACAAATGGTTCCCTGCGTGGAGACCCTGTTCTGTGACGGGACAACGGGTTCCCTGCGTGGAGACCCTGTTCTGTGACGGGACAAAGGGTTCCCTGTGTGGAGACCCTTTTCTGTGACGGGACAATGGGTTCCCTGCCTGGAGACAATGTTCTGTGACGGGACAACGGGTTCCCTGTGTGGAGAACCTGTTCTGTGGCGGGACACCGGGTTTCCTGCGTGGAGACCCTGATCTGTAATGGGACAACTTGTTCCCTCGTGGAGACCCTGTTCTGCGACGGGACAATGGGTTCCCTGTGTGGAGACCCCGCTCTCTGATGGGACAACGGATTCCCTGCTGGCAGACCCTGTTCTGTGACGGGACAAAGGATTCCCTGCCCGGAGTCCCTGTTCTGTGATGGCACAAGGGGTTCCTTGCCTGGAGACCCTGTTCTGTGACGGGAGAACGGGTTCCCTGCCTGGACACCCTGTGGTGAGACGGGACAATGGGTTCCTTGCCTGGAGACCCTGTTCTGTGAAGGGACAATGGGTTCCCTGCCTGGAGACCCTGTTCTGTGACGGGACAAGGGGTTCCCTGCATGGAGACCCAGTTCTGTGATGGGACAAGTGTTTCCCTGCGTGGTGGCCCTGTTCTGTGACGGGACAAAGGGTTCCCTTCGTGGAGACCCTGTTCTGTGACGGGACAACGGGTTCCCTTCGTGGAGACCCTGTTCTGTGGTGGGAGAAAGGGCTCCCTGCGTGGAGACCCTTTTCTGTGACGGGAAAATGGGTTCCCTGCGTGGAGACCCCGTTCTGTGATGGGACAAACGGTTCCCAGCATGGAGACACTGTTCTGTGACGGGACAAGTGGTTCCCTGCGTGGAGACCCTGTTCTGTGACGGGACGAGGGGTTCCCTGCATGGAGACCCTGTTCTGTGATGGGACAACGGGTTCCCTGCGTGGTGGCCCTGTTCTGTGACATGACAAAGGGTTCCCTTCGTGGAGACCCTGTTCTGTGACGGGACAACGGGTTCCCTTCGTGGAGACCCTGTTCTGTGGTGGGACAACGGGTTCCCTGGCTGGAGACCCTGTTCTGTGATGGGACAACGGGTTCCCTGCCTGGAGACACTCTTCTCTGACGGGACAAGGGGTTCCCTGCGTGGAGACCCTGTTCTGTGACGGGACAAAGGGTTCCCTGCGTGGAGACACTGTTCTGTGACGGGACAATGGGTTCCCTGACTGGAGACCCTGTTCTGTGACGGGACAACGGGTTCCCTGCCTGGAGACCCTGTTCTGTGATGGGACAACGGGTTCCCTGCGTGGAGACCCTGTTCTGTGACGGGACAAGGGGTTCCCTGCGTGGAGACACTGTTCTGTGACGGGACAACGTGTTCCCCGGCTGGAGACCCTGTTCTGTGACGGCAGAAGGGGTTCCCAGCTTGGAGACCCTGCTCTGTGACGGGACAATGGGTTCCCAGTGTGGAGACCCTGTGCTGTGACGGGACAACGGGCTCCTTGCCTGGAGACCCTGTTCTGTGACGGGACAACGGGTTCCCTGCGTGGAGACTCTGTTCTCTGGTGGGACAACGGATTCCCTGCCGGGAGACCCTGTACTGTGGTGGGACAACGGTTTCCCTGCGTGGAGACCGTGTTCTGTGACGGGAGAGCGGTTTCCCTGCCTTGAGACCCTGTTCTTTGATGTGACAACGGGTTCCCTGCGTGGAGACACTGTTCTGTGACGGGACAACGGGTTCCCTGCATGGAGACCCTGTTCTGTGACGGGACAAAGGGTTCCCTGCGTGGAGAACCTGTTCTGTGATGGGACAATGGTTTCCCTGCCTGGATACCCTGTTCTGTGATGGGACAATGGGTTCCCTGCCTAGAGACACTGTTCTGTGATGGGGCAATGGGTTAACGGCCTGGAGACCCTGTTCTGTGACGAGACAACGGGTTCCCTGCGCGGAGACCATGTTCTGTGACGGGACAACGGGTTCCATGCGTGGAGACCCTGTTCTGTGATGGAAAACAGGTTCCCTGTGTGGAGACCCTGTTCTGTGACGACACAAGGGGTTCCCTGCGTGGAGACCCTGTTCTGTGACGGGACAACGGGTTCCCTGCCTGAAGACCCTGTTCCGTGACGGGACAAGGGGTTCCCTGCGTGGAGACCCTGTTGTGTGACAGGACAACGGGTTCCCTGCGTGGTGACACTGTTCTGTGATATGACAAGGGGTTCCCTGCGTGGAGACCCTGTTCTGTGACGGAACAAGGGGTTCCCTTCGTGGAGACCCTGTTCTGTGACGGGACAAAGGGTTCCCTGCCTGGAGATCCTGTTCTGTGACGGGACAACGGGTTCCCTGCGTGGAGACCCTGTTCTGTGACGGGACAATGGGTTCCCTGCCTGGAGACCCTGTGCTGCGACGGGACAACGGGTTCCTTGCCTGGAGACCCTGTTCTGTGACGAGACAAGGGGTTCCCTGTGTGGAGACCCTGTTCTGTGATGGGACAACGGATTCCCTGCTGGCAGACCCTGTTCTGTGACGGGACAAGGGGTCCCCTGAGTGGAGATCCTGTTCCGTGACGGGACAACGGGTTCCCTGCCTGGAGACACTCTTCTCTGACGGGACAAGGGTTTCCCTGCCTGGAGAACCTGTTCTGTGAGGGGACAAGGGGTTCCCTGCGCGGAGACCCTGTTCTGTGACGGGACAACGCGTTCCTTGCCTGGAGACCCTGTTCTGTGACGGGACAACGGGTTCCCTGCGTGGAGAACCTGTTCTGTGACGGGACAACGGGTTCCCTGCGTGGTGACCCTGTTCTGTGAGGGGACAATGGGTTCCCTGCTTGGAGACACAGTTCCGTGACGGGACAAGGGGTTCCCTGCCTGGAGACACAGTTCTGTGACGGGACAAGGGGTTCCCTGCGTGAAGACCCTGTGCTGTGACGGGACAACGGGTTCCCTGCGTGGAGACCCTGTTCTGTGATGGGACAAGGGGTTCCCTGCCGGGAGACTCTGTTCTGTGAGGGGACAACGGGTTCCCTGCCTGGAGACCCTGTTCTGTGACGGGACAATGGGTTCCCTGACTAGAGACCCTGTTCCATGACGGGAAAAGGGGTTCCCTTTTTGGAGGCCCTGTTCTGTGACAGGACAACGGCTTCCCAGAATGGAGACCGTGTCCTGTGATGGGACAACGGGTTCCCTGCCGGGAGACTCTCTTCTGTGACGGGACAATGGGTTCCCTGCCTGGAGACCCTGTTCTGTGACGGGACAACTAGTTCCCTGCGTGGAGACCCTGTTCTGTGACGGGACAACGGGTTCCCTGCTTGGAGAACCTGTTCTGTGACGGGACAACAGGTTCCCTGCCTGGAGACCCTGTCCTGCGATGGGACAGCGGATTCCCTGCACGGAGACCCTGTTCTGAGATGGGACAACGGATTCCCTGCGTGGAGACCCTGTTTTGTGATGGGACAATGGGTTCCCTTACTGGAGACCCTGTTCCGTGACGGGACAACGGGTTCCCTGCGTGGAGACCCTGTTCTGTGACGACACAAGGGGTTCACTGCCCGGAGACCCTGTTCTGTGACGACACAAGGGTTTCCCTGCGTGGAGACCCTGTTCTGTGACGGGGCAAATTGTTCCCTGCCTGGAGACCCTGTTCTGTGACTGGACAACGGGCTCCCTGCGTGGAGACCCTGTTCTGTGACGGGACAAAGGGTTCCCTGCGTGGAGACCCTGTTCTGTGACTGGAAAACGGGTTCCCTGCGTGGAGACCCTGTTCTCTGACAGGACAACGGGTTCCCTGCGTGGAGACCCTGTTCCATAACGGGACAAGTTGTTCCCTGCTTGGAGACCCTGTTCTGTGACAGGACAACGGGTTCCCTGCGTGGTGACACTGTTCTGTGATGGGTCAATAGGTTCCCTGCGTGGAGACCCTGTTCTGTGACGGGACAACGGGTTCCCAGAGTGGAGACCCTGTGCTGTGACGGGACAACGGGTTCCTTGCCTGGAGACCCTGTTCTGTGGCGGGACAAGGGGTTCCCTGTGTGGAGACCCTGTTCTGTGATGGGACAACTGATTCCCTGCTGGCAGACCCTGTTCTGTGACGGGACAAGGGGTTCCCTACGTGGAGACCCTGTTCTGTCACGGGACAACGGGTTCCCTGCCTGGAGACACTCTTCTGTGACGGGACAAGGGGTTCCCTGCCTGGAGACCCTGTTCTGTGACGACACAAGGGTTTCCCTCCGTGGAGACCCTGTTCTGTGACGGGACAACGGGTTCCCTGCGTGGAGAACCTGTTCTGTGACGGGACAACGAGTTCCCTGCGTGGTGACCCTGTTCTGTGACGGGACAATGGGTTCCCTGCCTGGAGACACAGTTCCGTGACGGGACAAGGGGTTCCCTGCGTGAAGACCCTGTGCTGTGACGGGACAGCGGGTTCCCTGCGTGGAGACCCTGTTCTGTGATGGGACAATGGATTCCCTGCCGGGAGACCCTGTTCTGTGAGGGGACAACGGGTTCCCTGCTTGGAGACCCTGTTCTGTGACGGGACAATGGGTTCCCTGACTGGAGACCCTGTTCCGTGACGGGAAATGGGGTTCCCTTTTTGGAGGCCCTGTTCTGTGACAGGACAACGGCTTCCCGGACTGGAGACCGTGTTCTGTGATGGGACAACGGGTTCCCTGCCGGGAGACTCTGTTCTGTGACGGGACAATGGGTTCCCTGCCTGGAGACCCTGTGCTGTGACGGGACAACAGGTTCCCTGCCTGGAGACCCTGTCCTGCGATGTGACAACGGATTCCCTGCATGGAGACCCTGTTCTGAGATGGGACAACGGATTCCCTGCGTGGAGACCCTGTTCTGTGACGGGACAATGGGTTCCCTTACTGGAGACCCTGTTCCGTGACGGGACAACGGGTTCCCTGCGTGGAGACCCTGTTCTGTGATGGGACAAGGGGTTCCCTGCGTGGAGACCCTTTTCCGTGACGGAGAAGAGGTTCCCTGCGTGGAGACCCTGTTCTGTGAGGGAAAAAGGGGTTCCCCGCGTGGAGACCCTGTTCTGTGACGGGGCAAATAGTTCCCTGCCTGGAGACCCTGTTCTGTGACGGGACAACAGCTTCCCTGCGTGGAGACCCTGTTCTGTGACGGGACAAGGGGTTCCCTGCCTGGAGACCCTGTTCTCTGACGCGACAACGGGTTCCCTGCGTGGAGACCCTGTTCTGTGATGGGACAATGGGTTCCCTGCGTGAGACACAGTTCTGTGACGGGACAAGGGGTTCCCTGCGTGGAGAACCTGTTATGTGATGGGACAAGGGGTTCCCTGAGTGGAGACCCTGTTCTGTGATGGGACAACGGATTCCCTGCGTGGGGACCCTGTTCTGTGACGGGACAAGGGGTTCCCTGACTGGAGACCCTGTTCTGTGACGGGACAAGGGGGTCCCTGCGTGGAGACCCTCTTCTCTGACGGGACAAGGGGTTCCCTGTGTGGAGACCTGTTCTGTGACGGGACAAGGGGTTCCCTGCATGGAGACCCTGTTCTGTGACGGGACCAGGGGTTCCCCTCTTGGAGACCCTGTTCTGTGATGGGACAACGGGTTCCCTGCGTGGAGACAATGTTTTGTGACGGGACAAGGGGTTCCCTGCCTGGCGACACAGTTCTGTGACGGGACAATGGGTTCCCTACGTCGAGACCCTGTTCTCTGACGGGACAACGGGTTCCCTGCGTGGAGACCCTGTTCTGCGACGGGACAATGGGTTCCCTTTTTGGAGACACTGTGCTGTGACGGGACAACGGGTTCCCTGCGTGGAGACCCTGTTCTGTGACGGGACAAAGGGTTCCCTGTGTGGAGACCCTTTTCTGTGACGGGACAATGGGTTCCCTGCCTGGAGACCCTGCACTGTGACGGGACAACGGGTTCCCTACGTGGAGAACCTGTTCTGTGGCGGGACACCGGGTTTCCTGCGTGGAGACCCTGATCTGTAATGGGACAACTTGTTCCCTCGTGGAGACCCTGTTCTGCGACGGGACAATGGGTTCCCTGTGTGGAGACCCCGCTCTCTGATGGGACAACGGATTCCCTGCTGGCAGACCCTGTTCTGTGACGGGACAAAGGATTCCCTGCCCGGAGTCCCTGTTCTGTGATGGCACAAGGGGTTCCTTGCCTGGAGACCCTGTTCTGTGACGGGAGAACGGGTTCCCTGCCTGGACACCCTGTGGTGAGACGGGACAATGGGTTCCTTGCCTGGAGACCCTGTTCTGTGAAGGGACAATGGGTTCCCTGCCTGGAGACCCTGTTCTGTGACGGGACAAGGGGTTCCCTGCATGGAGACCCAGTTCTGTGATGGGACAAGTGTTTCCCTGCGTGGTGGCCCTGTTCTGTGACGGGACAAAGGGTTCCCTTCGTGGAGACCCTGTTCTGTGACGGGACAACGGGTTCCCTTCGTGGAGACCCTGTTCTGTGGTGGGACAACGGGCTCCCTGCGTGGAGACCCTTTTCTGTGACGGGAAAATGGGTTCCCTGCGTGGAGACCCCGTTCTGTGATGGGACAAACGGTTCCCAGCGTGGAGACACTGTTCTGCGACGGGACAAGTGGTTCCCTGCGTGGAGACCCTGTTCTGTGACGGGACGAGGGGTTCCCTGCATGGAGACCCTGTTCTGTGATGGGACAACGGGTTCCCTGCGTGGTGGCCCTGTTCTGTGACATGACAAAGGGTTCCCTTCGTGGAGACCCTGTTCTGTGACGGGACAACGGGTTCCCTTCGTGGAGACCCTGTTCTGTGGTGGGACAACGGGTTCCCTGGCTGGAGACCCTGTTCTGTGACGGGACAACGGGTTCCCTGCCTGGAGACACTCTTCTCTGACGGGACAAGGGGTTCCCTGCGTGGAGACCCTGTTCTGTGACGGGACAAAGGGTTCCCTGCGTGGAGACACTGTTCTGTGACGGGACAATGGGTTCCCTGACTGGAGACCCTGTTCTGTGACGGGACAACGGGTTCCCTGCCTGGAGACCCTGTGCTGTGACGGGACAACAGGTTCCCTGCCTGGAGACCCTGTCCTGCGATGGGACAACGGATTCCCTGCATGGAGACCCTGTTCTGAGATGGGACAACGGATTCCCTGCGTGGAGACCCTGTTCTGTGACGGGACAATGGGTTCCCTTACTGGAGACCCTGTTCCGTGACGGGACAACGGGTTCCCTGCGTGGAGAACCCTGTTCTGTGATGGGACAAGGGGTTCCCTGCGTGGAGACCCTTTTCCGTGACGGAGAAGAGGTTCCCTGCGTGGAGACCCTGTTCTGTGACGGAAAAAGGGGTTCCCCGCGTGGAGACCCTGTTCTGTGACGGGGCAAATTGTTCCCTGCCTGGAGACCCTGTTCTGTGACGGGACAACAGCTTCCCTGCGTGGAGACCCTGTTCTGTGACGGGACAAGGGGTTCCCTGCCTGGAGACCCTGTTCTCTGACGCGACAACGGGTTCCCTGCGTGGAGACCCTGTTCTGTGATGGGACAATGGGTTCCCTGCGTGAGACACAGTTCTGTGACGGGACAAGGGGTTCCCTGCATGGAGACCCTGTTCTGTGAAGGGACAAGGGGTTCCCTGCGTGGAGAACCTGTTATGTGATGGGACAAGGGGTTCCCTGAGTGAAGACCCTGTTCTGTGATGGGACAACGGATTCCCTGCGTGGGGACCCTGTTCTGTGACGAGACAAGGGGTTCCCTGACTGGAGACCCTGTTCTGTGACGGGACAAGGGGGTCCCTGCGTGGAGACCCTCTTCTCTGACGGGACAAGGGGTTCCCTGTGTGGAGACCTGTTCTGTGACGGGACAAGGGGTTCCCTGCATGGAGACCCTGTTCTGTGACGGGACCAGGGGTTCCCCTCTTGGAGACCCTGTTCTGTGATGGGACAACGGGTTCCCTGCGTGGAGACAATGTTTTGTGACGGGACAAGGGGTTCCCTGCCTGGCGACACAGTTCTGTGACGGGACAATGGGTTCCCTACGTCGAGACCCTGTTCTCTGACGGGACAACGGGTTCCCTGCGTGGAGACCCTGTTCTGCGACGGGACAATGGGTTCCCTTTTTGGAGACACTGTGCTGTGACGGGACAACGGGTTCCCTGCGTGGAGACCCTGTTCTGTGACGGGACAAAGGGTTCCCTGTGTGGAGACCCTTTTCTGTGACGGGACAATGGGTTCCCTGCCTGGAGACCCTGCACTGTGACGGGACAACGGGTTCCCTACGTGGAGAACCTGTTCTGTGGCGGGACACCGGGTTTCCTGCGTGGAGACCCTGATCTGTAATGGGACAACTTGTTCCCTCGTGGAGACCCTGTTCTGCGACGGGACAATGGGTTCCCTGTGTGGAGACCCCGCTCTCTGATGGGACAACGGATTCCCTGCTGGCAGACCCTGTTCTGTGACGGGACAAAGGATTCCCTGCCCGGAGTCCCTGTTCTGTGATGGCACAAGGGGTTCCTTGCCTGGAGACCCTGTTCTGTGACGGGAGAACGGGTTCCCTGCCTGGACACCCTGTGCTGAGACGGGACAATGGGTTCCTTGCCTGGAGACCCTGTTCTGTGAAGGGACAATGGGTTCCCTGCCTGGAGACCCTGTTCTGTGACGGGACAACGTGTTCCCTTCGTGGAGACCCTGTTCTGTGGTGGGACAACGGGCTCCCTGCGTGGAGACCCTTTTCTGTGACGGGAAAATGGGTTCCCTGCGTGGAGACCCCGTTCGGTGATGGGACAAACGGTTCCCAGCGTGGAGACACTGTTCTGCGACGGGACAAGTGTTTCCCTGCGTGGAGACCCTGTTCTGTGACGGGACGAGGGGTTCCCTGCATGGAGACCCTGTTCTGTGATGGGACAACGGGTTCCCTGCGTGGTGGCCCTGTTCTGTGACATGACAAAGGGTTCCCTTCGTGGAGACCCTGTTCTGTGACGGGACAACGGATTCCCTTCGTGGAGACCCTGTTCTGTGGTGGGACAACGGGTTCCCTGGCTGGAGACCCTGTTCTGTGACGGGACAACGGGTTCCCTGCCTGGAGACACTCTTCTCTGACGGGACAAGGGGTTCCCTGCGTGGAGACCCTGTTCTGTGACGGGACAAAGGGTTCCCTGCGTGGAGACACTGTTCTGTGACGGGACAATGGGTTCCCTGACTGGAGACCCTGTTCTGTGACGGGACAACGGGTTCCCTGCCTGCAGACCCTGTTCTGTGATGGGACAACGGGTTCCCTGCGTGGAGACCCTGTTCTGTGACGGGACAAAGGGTTCCCTGCGTGGAGACACTGTTCTGTGACGGGACAACGTGTTCCCCGGCTGGAGACCCTGTTCTGTGACGGCACAAGGGGTTCCCAGCTTGGAGACCCTGCTCTGTGACGGGACAATGGGTTCCCAGTGTGGAGACCCTGTGCTGTGACGGGACAACGGGTTCCTTGCCTGGAGACCCTGTTCTGTGACGGGACAACGGGTTCCCTGCGTGGAGACTCTGTTCTCCGGTGGGACAACGGATTCCCTGCCGGGAGACCCTGTTCTGTGGTGGGACAACGGTTTCCCTGCGTGGAGACCGTGTTCTGTGACGGGAGAGCGGTTTCCCTGCCTTGAGACCCTGTTCTTTGATGTGACAACGGGTTCCCTGCGTGGAGACACTGTTCTGTGACGGGACAATGGGTTCCCTGCATGGAGACCCTGTTCTGTGACGGGACAAAGGGTTCCCTGCGTGGAGAACCTGTTCTGTGACGGGACAATGGTTTCCCTGCCTGGATACCCTGTTCTGTGATGGGACAATGGGTTCCCTGCCTGGAGACACTGTTCTGTGATGGGGCAATGGGTTAACGGCCTGGAGACCCTGTTCTGTGATGGGACAAGGGGTTCCCTGCCTGGAGACCCTGCACTGTGACGGGACAACGGGTTCCCTACGTGGAGAACCTGTTCTGTGGCGGGACACCGGGTTTCCTGCGTGGAGACCCTGATCTGTAATGGGACAACTTGTTCCCTCGTGGAGACCCTGTTCTGCGACGGGACAATGGGTTCCCTGTGTGGAGACCCCGCTCTCTGATGGGACAACGGATTCCCTGCTGGCAGACCCTGTTCTGTGACGGGACAAAGGATTCCCTGCCCGGAGTCCCTGTTCTGTGATGGCACAAGGGGTTCCTTGCCTGGAGACCCTGTTCTGTGACGGGAGAACGGGTTCCCTGCCTGGACACCCTGTGCTGAGACGGGACAATGGGTTCCTTGCCTGGAGACCCTGTTCTGTGAAGGGACAATGGGTTCCCTGCCTGGAGACCCTGTTCTGTGACGGGACAACGTGTTCCCTTCGTGGAGACCCTGTTCTGTGGTGGGACAACGGGCTCCCTGCGTGGAGACCCTTTTCTGTGACGGGAAAATGGGTTCCCTGCGTGGAGACCCCGTTCGGTGATGGGACAAACGGTTCCCAGCGTGGAGACACTGTTCTGCGACGGGACAAGTGTTTCCCTGCGTGGAGACCCTGTTCTGTGACGGGACGAGGGGTTCCCTGCATGGAGACCCTGTTCTGTGATGGGACAACGGGTTCCCTGCGTGGTGGCCCTGTTCTGTGACATGACAAAGGGTTCCCTTCGTGGAGACCCTGTTCTGTGACGGGACAACGGATTCCCTTCGTGGAGACCCTGTTCTGTGGTGGGACAACGGGTTCCCTGGCTGGAGACCCTGTTCTGTGACGGGACAACGGGTTCCCTGCCTGGAGACACTCTTCTCTGACGGGACAAGGGGTTCCCTGCGTGGAGACCCTGTTCTGTGACGGGACAAAGGGTTCCCTGCGTGGAGACACTGTTCTGTGACGGGACAATGGGTTCCCTGACTGGAGACCCTGTTCTGTGACGGGACAACGGGTTCCCTGCCTGCAGACCCTGTTCTGTGATGGGACAACGGGTTCCCTGCGTGGAGACCCTGTTCTGTGACGGGACAAAGGGTTCCCTGCGTGGAGACACTGTTCTGTGACGGGACAACGTGTTCCCCGGCTGGAGACCCTGTTCTGTGACGGCACAAGGGGTTCCCAGCTTGGAGACCCTGCTCTGTGACGGGACAATGGGTTCCCAGTGTGGAGACCCTGTGCTGTGACGGGACAACGGGTTCCTTGCCTGGAGACCCTGTTCTGTGACGGGACAACGGGTTCCCTGCGTGGAGACTCTGTTCTCCGGTGGGACAACGGATTCCCTGCCGGGAGACCCTGTTCTGTGGTGGGACAACGGTTTCCCTGCGTGGAGACCGTGTTCTGTGACGGGAGAGCGGTTTCCCTGCCTTGAGACCCTGTTCTTTGATGTGACAACGGGTTCCCTGCGTGGAGACACTGTTCTGTGACGGGACAATGGGTTCCCTGCATGGAGACCCTGTTCTGTGACGGGACAAAGGGTTCCCTGCGTGGAGAACCTGTTCTGTGACGGGACAATGGTTTCCCTGCCTGGATACCCTGTTCTGTGATGGGACAATGGGTTCCCTGCCTGGAGACACTGTTCTGTGATGGGGCAATGGGTTAACGGCCTGGAGACCCTGTTCTGTGATGGGACAAGGGGTTCCCTGCGTGGAGACCCTGTTCTGTGACGGGACAAGGGGTTCCCTGCGCGGAGACCATGTTCTGTGACGGGACAACGGGTTCCCTGCGCGGAGACCATGTTCTGTGACGGGACAACGGGTTCCATGCGTGGAGACCCTGTTCTGTGATGGAAAACAGGTTCCCTGTGTGGAGACCCTGTTCTGTGACGACACAAGGGGTTCCCTGCGTGGAGACCCTGTTCTGTGACGGGACAACGGGTTCCCTGCCTGAAGACCCTGTTCCGTGACGGGACAAGGGGTTCCCTGCGTGGAGACCCTGTTGTGTGACAGGACAACGGGTTCCCTGCGTGGAGACCTTGTTCTTTGATATGACAACGGGTTCCCTGTGTGGAGACCCTGTTCTGTGACGGAACAAGGGGTTCCCTTCGTGGAGACCCTGTTCTGTGACGGGACAAAGGGTTCCCTGCCTGGAGATCCTGTTCTGTGACGGGACAACGGGTTCCCTGCGTGGAGACCCTGTTCTGTGACGGGACAATGGGTTCCCTGCCTGGAGACCCTGTGCTGCGACGGGACAACGGGTTCCTTGCCTTTAGACCCTGTTCTGTGACGAGACAAGGGGTTCCCTGTGTGGAGACCCTGTTCTGTGATGGGACAACGGATTCCCTGCTGGCAGACCCTGTTCTGTGACGGGACAAGGGGTTCCCTTCGTGGAGACCCTGTTCTGTGACGGGACAAAGGGTTCCCTGCCTGGAGATCCTGTTCTGTGACGGGACAACGGGTTCCCTGCCTGGAGACCCTGTTCTGTGACGGGACAACGGGTTCCTTGCCTGGAGACCCTGTTCTGTGACGAGACAAGGGGTTCCCTGTGTGGAGACCCTGTTCTGTGATGGGACAACGGATTCCCTGCTGGCAGACCCTGTTCTGTGACGGGACAAGGGGTCCCCTGAGTGGAGATCCTGTTCCGTGACGGGACAACGGGTTCCCTGCCTGGAGACACTCTTCTCTGACGGGACAAGGGGTTCCCTGCCTGGAGAACCTGTTCTGTGAGGGGACAAGGGGTTCCCTGCGCGGAGACACTGTGCTGTGACGGGACAACGCGTTCCTTGCCTGGAGACCCTGTTCTGTGACGGGACAAGGGCTTCCCTGCGTGGAGAACCTGTTCTGTGACGGGACAACGGGTTCCCTGCGTGGTGACCCTGTTCTGTGAAGGGACAATGGGTTCCCTGCTTGGAGACACAGTTCCGTGACGGGACAAGGGGTTCCCTGCCTGGAGACACAGTTCTGTGACGGGACAAGGGGTTCCCTGCGTGAAGACCCTGTGCTGTGACGGGACAACGGGTTCCCTGCGTGGAGACCCTGTTCTGTGATGGGACAATGGATTCCCTGCCGGGAGACTCTGTTCTGTGAGGGGACAACGGGTTCCCTGCCTGGAGACCCTGTTCTGTGACGGGACAATGGGTTCCCTGACTGGAGACCCTGTTCCATGGCGGGAAAAGGGGTTCCCTTTTTGGAGGCCCTGTTCTGTGACAGGACAACGGCTTCCCAGAATGGAGACCGTGTCCTGTGATGGGACAACGGGTTCCCTGCCGGGAGACTCTGTTCTGTGACGGGACAATGGGTTCCCTGCCTGGAGACCCTGTGCTGTGATGGGACAACTAGTTCCCTGCGTGGAGACCCTGTTCTGTGATGGGACAACGGGTTCCCTGCGTGGAGACCCTGTTCTGTGACGGGACAACAGGTTCCCTGCCTGGAGACCCTGTCCTGCGATGGGACAGCGGATTCCCTGCACGGAGACCCTGTTCTGAGATGGGACAACGGATTCCCTGCGTGGAGACCCTGTTCTGTGATGGGACAATGGGTTCCCTTACTGGAGACCCTGTTCCGTGACGGGACAACGGGTTCCCTGCGTGGAGACCCTGTTCTGTGACGACACAAGGGGTTCCCTGCGTGGAGACCCTTTTCCGTGACGGAGAAGAGGTTCCCCGCGTGGAGACCCTGTTCTGTGACGGGGCAAATTGTTCCCTGCCTGGAGACCCTGTTCTGTGACGGGACAACGGGTTCCCTGCGTGGAGACCCTGTTCTGTGAAGGGACAACGGGTTCCCCGGCTGGAGACCCTGTTCTCTGACACGACAACGGTTTCCCTGCGTGGAGACCCTGTTCTGTGATGGGACAATGGGTTCCCTGCGTGAGACACAGTTCTGTGACGGGACAAGGGGTTCCCTGCATGGAGACCCTGTTCTGTAAAGGGACAAGGGGTTCCCTGCGTGGAGAACCTGTTCTGTGACGGGACAAAGGGTTCCCTGAGTGGAGACCCTGTTCTGTGATGGGACAACGGATTCCCTGCGTGGAGACCCTGTTCCGTGACGGGAAATGGGGTTCCCTTTTTGGAGGCCCTGTTCTGTGACAGGACAACGGGTTCCCTGCCTGGAGACCCTCTTCTCTGACGGGACAAGGGGTTCCCTGTGTGGAGACCCTGTTCTGTGACGGGACAAGGGGTTCCCTGCGTCGAGACCCTGTTCTGTGACGGGACCAGGGGTTCCCCTCGTGGAGACCCTCTTCTCTGACGGGACAACGGGTTCCCTGCGTGGAGACAATGTTTTGTGACGGGACAAGTGGTTCCCTGCCTGGCGACACAGTTCTGTGACGGGACAATGGGTTCCCTACGTCGAGACCCTGTTCTGTGACGGGACAACGGGTTCCCTGCGTGGAGACCCTGTTCTGTGACGGGACAATGGGTTCCCTTTTTGGAGACACTGTTCTGTGACGGGACAAGGGGTTCCCTGCGTGGAGACCCTGTTCTGTGACGGGACAACGGGTTCCCTACGTGGAGACCCTGTTCTGTGACGGGACAAAGGGTTCCCTGTGTGGAGACCCTGTTCTGCGACGGGACAATGGGTTCCCTGTGTGGAGACCCCGCTCTGTGATGGGACAACGGATTCCCTGCTGGCAGACCCTGTTCTGTGACGGGACAAAGGATTCCCTGCCTGGAGTCCCTGTTCTGTGATGGCACAAGGGGTTCCTTGCCTGGAGACCCTGTTCTGTGAAGGGACAATGGGTTCCCTGCCTGGAGACCCTGTTCTGTGACGGGACAAGGGGTTCCCTGCGTGGAGACCCTGTTCTGTGGTGGGACAAGTGGTTCCCTGCATGGAGACCCTGTTCTGTGATGGGACAAGCGTTTCCCTGCGTGGTGCCCCTGTTCTGTGACGGGACAAAGGGTTCCCTTCGTGGAGACCCTGTTCTGTGACGGGACAACGGGTTCCCTTCGTGGAGACCCTGTTCTGTGGTGGGACAACGGGTTCCCTGCGTGGAGACCCTTTTCTGTGACGGGAAAATGGGTTCCCTGCGTTGAGCCCCGTTCTGTGATGGGACAAAGGGTTCCCTGCGTGGAGACCCTGTTCTGTGACGGGACAATGGGTTCCCTGCCTGGAGACAATGTTCTCTGACGGGACAACGGGTTCCCGGCCTGGAGACCCTTTTCTGTGGACGGACACCGGTTTTCCTGCGTGGTGACACTCCTCTGTAACGGGACAACTAGTTCCCTGAGTGGAGACCCTGTTCTGTGACGGGACATTGGGTTCCCTGTGTGGAGACCCCGTTCTGTGACAGGACAATGGGTTCCCTGCGTGGAGACACTGTTCTGTGATGGGACAACGGGTTCCCTGACTGGAGACCCTGTTCTGTGACGGGACAACGGGTTCCCTGCCTGGAGACCCTGTTCTCTGATGGGAGAACGGGTTCCTTTCGTGGAGACCCTGTTATGTGATGGGACAACGGGCTCCCTGCGTGGAGTCCCTGTTCTGCGACAGGACAATGGGTTCCCTGCGTGGAGACACTGTTCTGTGATGGGACAACGGGTTCCCTGCATGGAGACCCTGTTCTGTGACAGGACAACGGGTTCCCTGCCTGGAGACCCTGTTCTGTGATGGGACAACGGGTTCCCTGCGTGGAGACCCTGTTCTGTGACGGGACAAAGGGTTCCCTGCGTGGAGACCCTGTTCTGTGACTGGAAAACGGGTTCCCTGCGTGGAGACCCTGTTCTGTGACAGGACAACGGGTTCCCTGCGTGGTGACACTGTTCTGTGATGGGTCAATAGGTTCCCTGCGTGGAGACCCTGTTCTGTGACATGACAACGGGTTCCCAGAGTGGAGACCCTGTGCTGTGACGGGACAAGGGGTTCCCTGTGTGGAGACCCTGTTCTGTGATGGGACAACTGATTCCCTGCTGGCAGACCCTGTTCTGTGACGGGACAAGGGGTTCCCTACGTGGAGACCCTGTTCTGTGACGGGACAACGGGTTCCCTGCCTGGAGACACTCTTCTGTGACGGGACAAGGGGTTCCCTGCCTGGAGACCCTGTTCTGTGACGACACAAGGGTTTCCCTCCGTGGAGACCCTGTTCTGTGACTGGGCAACGGGTTCCTTGCCTGGAGACCCTGTTCTGTGACGGGACAACGGGTTCCCTGCGTGGAGACCCTGTTCTATGAAGGGACAATGGGTTCCCTGCGTGGAGACCCTGTTCTGTGACGGGACAACGGGTTCCCCGCGTGGAGACCCTGTTCTGTGACGGGACAATGGGTTCCCTGACTGGAGACCCTGTTCCGTGACGGGAAAAGGGGTTCCCTTTTTGGAGGCCCTGTTCTGTGACAGGACAACGGGTTCCCTGCCAGGAGACTCTGTTCTGTGACGGGACAATGGGTTCCCTGCCTGGAGACCATGTGCTGTGACGGGACAACTGGTTCCCTGCGTGGAGACCCTGTGCTGTGACGGGACAAGGGGTTCCCTGCGTGGAGAACCTGTTCTGTGACGGGGCAACAGGTTCCCTGTGTGGAGACCCTGTTCTGTGACAGGACAACGGGTTCCCTGCGTGGTGACACTGTTCTCTGATGGGACAACGGGTTCCCTGCGTGGAGACCCTGTTCTGTGACTGGACAACGTGTTCCCCGGCTGGAGACCCTGTTCTGTGACGGCACAAGGGGTTCCCTGCCTGGAGACCCTGTTCTCTGACGGGACAAGGGGTTCCCGGTGTGGAGACCCTGTGCTGTGACGGGACAACGGGTTCCTTGCCTGGAGACCCTGTTCTGTGACGGGACAAGGGGTTCCCTGTGGGGAGACCCTGTTCTGTGATGGGACAACGGATTCCCTGCTGGCAGACCCTGTTCTGTGACGGGACAACGTGTTCCCCGGCTGGAGACCCTGTTCTGTGACGGGACAACGGGTTCCCTGCCTGGAGACACTCTTCTGTGACGGGACAAGGGGTTCCCTGCGTGGAGACCCTGTTCCGTGACGGACAACAGGTTCCCTGCTGGAGACCCTGTTCTGTGACGGGACAATGGGTTCCCTGTGGGGAGACCCTGTTCTGTGAAGGGACAACGGGTTCCCTGCCTGGACACCCTGTTCTGTGACGGGACAAAGGGTTCTCTGCCTGGAGACCCTGTTCCGTGACGGGACAACGGGTTCAATGTGTGGAGACCCTGTTCTGTGACGACACAAGGGGTTCCCTGCGTGTAGACCCTGTTCTGTGACGGGACAAGGGGTTCCCTGCGGGCAGACCCTGTTCTGTGACGGGACAACGGGTTCCCTGCCTGGAGACCCTGTTCTGTGATGGGACAACGGGTTCCCTGCGTGGAGACCCTGTTCTGTGACGGGACAAAGGGTTCCCTGCGTGGAGACCCTGTTCTGTGACTGGAAAACGGGTTCCCTGCGTGGAGACCCTGTTCTCTGACAGGACAACGGGTTCCCTGCGTGGAGACCCTGTTCCATAACGGGACAAGTTGTTCCCTGCGTGGAGACCCTGTTCTGTGACAGGACAACGGGTTCCCTGCTTGGTGACACTGTTCTGTGATGGGTCAATAGGTTCCCTCCGTGGAGACCCTGTTCTGTGACGGGACAACGGGTTCCCAGAGTGGAGACCCTGTGCTGTGACGGGACAACGGGTTCCTTGCCTGGAGACCCTGTTCTGTGATGGGACAAGGGGTTCCCTGTGTGGAGACCCTGTTCTGTTATGGGACAACTGATTCCCTGCTGGCAGACCCTGTTCTGTGACGGGACAAGGGGTTCCCTACGTGGAGACCCTGTTCTGTCACGGGACAACGGGTTCCTTGCCTGGAGACACTCTTCTGTGACGGGACAAGTGGTTCCCTGCCTGGTGACCCTGTTCTGTGACGACACAAGGGTTTCCCTCCGTGGAGACCCTGTTCTGTGACTGGGCAACGGGTTCCTTGCCTGGAGACCCTGTTCTGTGACGGGACAACGGGTTCCCTGCGTGGAGACCCTGTTCTATGAAGGGACAACGGGTTCCCTGCGTGGAGACCCTGTGCTGTGACGAGACAACGGGTTCCTTGCCTGGAGACCCTGTTCTGTGACGGGACAAGGGGTTCCCTGTGGGGAGACCCTGTTCTGTGATGGGACAACGGATTCCCTGCTGGCAGACCCTGTTCTGTGACGGGACAACGTGTTCCCCGGCTGGAGACCCTGTTCTGTGACGGGACAACGGGTTCCCTGCCTGGAGACACTCTTCTGTGACGGGACAAGGGGTTCCCTGCGGGGAGACCCTGTTCCGTGACGGACAACAGGTTCCCTGCTGGAGACCCTGTTCTGTGACGGGAAAATGGGTTCCCTGCGTGGAGACCCTGTTCTGAGAAGGGACAACGGGTTCCCTGCCTGGACACCCTGTTCTGCGACGGGACAAAGGGTTCTCTGCCTGGAGACCCTGTTCTATGACGGGACAATGGGTTCCCTGCGTGGAGACCCTGTTCTGTGACGGGACAACGTTTTCCAAGGCTGGAGACCCTGTTCTGTGATGGCACAAGGGGTTCCCTGCCTGGAGACACTGTTCTGTGACGGGACAAGGGGTTCCCTGCGTGGAGACCCTGTGCTGTCACGGGACAACGGGTTCCCTGCCTGGAGACCCTGTTCTGTGATGCGACAACGGATTCCCTGCCGGGAGACCCTTTTCTCTGACGGGACAACGGGTTCCCTGCGTGGAGACCCTGTTCTGTGACGGGACAATGGGGTCCCTGACTGGAGACCCTGTTCCGTGACGGGAAAAGGGGTTCCCTTTTTGGAGACCCTGTTCTGTGACAGGACAACGGGTTCCCTGCCAGGAGACTCTGTTCTGTGACGGGACAATGGGTTCCCTGCCTGGAGACCATGTGCTGTGACGGGACAACTGGTTCCCTGCGTGGAGACCCTGTGCTGTGACGGGACAATGGGTTCCCTTCGTGGAGAACCTGTTCTGTGACGGGACAACAGGTTCCCTGCTGCAGACCCTGTTCTGCGATGGGACAACGGATTCCCTGCATGGAGACCCTGTTCTGTGACAGGACAACGTGTTCCCCGGCTGGAGACCCTGTTCTGTGACGGCACAAGGGGTTCCCTGCCTGGAGACACTGTTCTGTGATGGGACAAGGGGTTCCCTGCGTGGAGACCCTGTTCTGTGAAGGGACAACGGGTTCCCCGGCTGGAGACCCTGTTCTCTGACGCGACAACGGTTTCCCTGCGTGGAGACCCTGTTCTGTGATGGGACAATGGGTTCCCTGCGTGAGACACAGTTCTGTGACGGGACAAGGGGTTCCCTGCATGGAGACCCTGTTCTGTAAAGGGACAAGGGGTTCCCTGCGTGGAGAACCTGTTCTGTGACGGGACAAGGGGTTCCCTGAGTGGAGACCCTGTTCTGCGATGGGACAACGGATTCCCTGCGTGGAGACCCTGTTCTGTGACGGGACAAGGGGTTCCCTGCATGGAGACCCTGTTCTGTGACGACACAAGGGTTTCCCTCCGTGGAGACCCTGTTCTGTGACTGGGCAACGGGTTCCTTGCCTGGAGACCCTGTTCTGTGACGGGACAACGGGTTCCCTGCGTGGAGACCCTGTTCTATGAAGGGACAATGGGTTCCCTGCGTGGAGACCCTGTGCTGTGACGGGACAACGGGTTCCTTGCCTGGAGACCCTGTTCTGTGACGGGACAAGGGGTTCCCTGTGGGGAGACCCTGTTCTGTGATGGGACAACGGATTCCCTGCTGGCAGACCCTGTTCTGTGACGGGACAACGTGTTCCCCGGCTGGAGACCCTGTTCTGTGACGGGACAACGGGTTCCCTGCCTGGAGACACTCTTCTGTGACGGGACAAGGGGTTCCCTGCGGGGAGACCCTGTTCCGTGACGGACAACAGGTTCCCTGCTGGAGACCCTGTTCTGTGACGGGACAATGGGTTCCCTGCGTGGAGACCCTGTTCTGTGACGGGACAAGGGGTTCCCTGCGGGCAGACCCTGTTCTGTGACGGGACAACGGGTTCCCTGCCTGGAGACCCTGTTCTGTGATGGGACAACGGGTTCCCTGCGTGGAGACCCTGTTCTGTGACGGGACAAAGGGTTCCCTGCGTGGAGACCCTGTTCTGTTACTGGAAAACGGGTTCCCTGCGTGGAGACCCTGTTCTCTGACAGGACAACGGGTTCCCTGCGTGGAGACCCTGTTCCATAACGGGACAAGTTGTTCCCTGCGTGGAGACCCTGTTCTGTGACAGGACAACGGGTTCCCTGCGTGGTGACACTGTTCTGTGATGGGTCAATAGGTTCCCTGCGTGGAGACCCTGTTCTGTGACATGACAACGGGTTCCCAGAGTGGAGACCGTGTGCTGTGACGGGACAAGGGGTTCCCTGTGTGGAGACCCTGTTCTGTGATGGGACAACTGATTCCCTGCTGGCAGACCCTGTTCTGTGACGGGACAAGGGGTTCCCTACGTGGAGACCTTGTTCTGTGACGGGACAACGGGTTCCCTGCCTGGAGACACTCTTCTGTGACGGGACAAGGGGTTCCCTGCCTGGAGACCCTGTTCTGTGACGACACAAGGGTTTCCCTCCGTGGAGACCCTGTTCTGTGACTGGGCAACGGGTTCCTTGCCTGGAGACCCTGTTCTGTGACGGGACAACGGGTTCCCTGCCTGGAGACCCTGTTCTATGAAGGGACAATGGGTTCCCTGCGTGGAGACCCTGTGCTGTGACGGGACAAGAGGTTCCCTGCCTGGAGAACCTGTTCTGTGACGGGGCAACAGGTTCCCTGTGTGGAGACCCTGTTCTGTGACAGGACAACGGGTTCCCTGCGTGGTGACACTGTTCTCTGATGGGACAACGGTTTCCCTGCGTGGAGACCCTGTTCTGTGACGGGACAACGTGTTCCCCGGCTGGAGACCCTGTTCTGTGACGGCACAAGGGGTTCCCTGCCTGGAGACCCTGTTCTGTGACAGGACAAGGGGTACCCTGTGGGGAGACCCTGTTCTGTGATGTGACAACGGATTCCCTGCTGGCAGACCCTGTTCTGTGACGGGACAATGGGTTCCCCGGCTGGAGACCCTGTTCTGTTACGGGACAACGGGTTCCCTGCCTGGAGACACTCTTCTGTGACGGGACAAGGGGTTCCCTGCGTGGAGACCCTGTTCCGTGACGGACAACAGGTTCCCTGCTGGAGACCCTGTTCTGTGACGGGACAATGGGTTCCCTGCGTGGAGACCCTGTTCTGTGAAGGGACAACGGGTTCCCTGCCTGGACACCCTGTTCTGTGACGGGACAAAGGGTTCTCTGCCTGGAGACCCTGTTCCGTGACGGGACAAGGGGTTCTTTGCGTGGAGACCCTGTTCTGTGACGACACAAGGGGTTCCCTGCGTGTAGACCCTGTTCTGTGACGGGACAAGGGGTTCCCTGCGGGCAGACCCTGTTCTGTGACGGGACAACGGGTTCCCTGCCTGGAGACCCTGTTCTGTGATGGGACAACGGGTTCCCTGCGTGGAGACCCTGTTCTGTGACGGGACCAAGGGTTCCCTGCGTGGAGACCCTGTTCTGTGACTGGAAAACGGGTTCCCTGCGTGGAGACCCGGTTCTCTGACAGGACAACGGGTTCCCTGCGTGGAGACCCTGTTCCATAACGGGACAAGTAGTTCCCTGCGTGGAGACCCTGTTCTGTGACGGGACAACGGGTTCCCAGAGTGGAGACCCTGTGCTGTGACGGGACAACGGGTTCCTTGCCTGGAGACCCTGTTCTGTGACGGGACAAGGGGTTCCCTGTGTGGAGACCCTGTTCTGTGATGGGACAACTGATTCCCTGCTGGCAGACCCTGTTCTGTGACGGGACAAGGGGTTCCCTACGTGGAGACCCTGTTCTGTGACGGGACAACAGGTTCCCTGCCTGGAGACACTCTTCTGTGACGGGACAAGGGGTTCCCTGCCTGGAGACCCTGTTCTGTGACAACACAAGGGTTTCCCTCCGTGGAGACCCTGTTCTGTGACTGGGCAACGGGTTCCTTGCCTGGAGACCGTGTTCTGTGACGGGACAACGGGTTCCCTGCGTGGAGACCCTGTTCTATGAAGGGACAATGAGTTCCCTGTGTGGAGACCCTGTTCTGTGACGGGACAACGGGTTCCCCGCGTGGAGACCCTGTTCTGTGACGGGACAATGGGTTCCCTGACTGGAGACCCTGTTCCGTGACGGGAAAAGGGGTTCCCTTTTTGGAGGCCCTGTTCTGTGACAGGACAACGGGTTCCCTGCCAGGAGACTCTGTTCTGTGACGGGACAATGGGTTCCCTGCCTGGAGACCATGTGCTGTGACGGGACAACTGGTTCCCTGTGTGGAGACCCTGTTCTGTGACAGGACAACGGGTTCCCTGCGTGGTGACACTGTTCTCTGATGGGACAACGGGTTCCCTGCGTGGAGACCCTGTTCTGTGACGGGACAACGTGTTCCCCGGCTGGAGACCCTGTTCTGTGACGGCACAAGGGGTTCCCTGCCTGGAGACCCTGTTCTCTGACGGGACAAGGGGTTCCCGGTGTGGAGACCCTGTGCTGTGACGGGACAACGGGTTCCTTGCCTGGAGACCCTGTTCTGTGACGGGACAAGGGGTTCCCTGTGGGGAGACCCTGTTCTGTGATGGGACAACTGATTCCCTGCTGGCAGACCCTGTTCTGTGACGGGACAAGGGGTTCCCTACGTGGAGACCCTGTTCTGTCACGGGACAACGGGTTCCCTGCCTGGAGACACTCTTCTGTGACGGGACAAGGGGTTCCCTGCCTGGAGACCCTGTTCTGTGACGACACAAGGGTTTCCCTCCGTGGAGACCCTGTTCTGTGACTGGGCAACGGGTTCCTTGCCTGGAGACCCTGTTCTGTGACGGGACAACGGGTTCCCTGCGTGGAGACCCTGTTCTATGAAGGGACAATGGGTTCCCTGCGTGGAGACCCTGTGCTGTGACGGGACAACGGGTTCCTTGCCTGGAGACCCTGTTCTGTGACGGGACAAGGGGTTCCCTGTGGGGAGACCCTGTTCTGTGATGGGACAACGGATTCCCTGCTGGCAGACCCTGTTCTGTGACGGGACAACGTGTTCCCCGGCTGGAGACCCTGTTCTGTGACGGGACAACGGGTTCCCTGCCTGGAGACACTCTTCTGTGACGGGACAAGGGGTTCCCTGCGGGGAGACCCTGTTCCGTGACGGACAACAGGTTCCCTGCTGGAGACCCTGTTCTGTGACGGGACAATGGGTTCCCTGTGTGGAGACCCTGTTCTGAGAAGGGACAACGGGTTCCCTGCCTGGACACCCTGTTCTGCGACGGGACAAAGGGTTCTCTGCCTGGAGACCCTGTTCTATGACGGGACAATGGGTTCCCTGCGTGGAGACCCTGTTCTGTGGTGGGACAAGGGGTTCCCTGCATGGAGACCCTGTTCTGTGATGGGACAAGCGTTTCCCTGCGTGGAGACCCTGTTCTGTGACGGGACAAAGGGTTCCCTTCGTGGAGACCCTGTTCTGTGGTGGGACAACGGGTTCCCTTCGTGGAGACCCTGTTCTGTGGTGGGACAACGGGCTCCCTGCGTGGAGACCCTTTTCTGTGACGGGAAAATGGGTTCCCTGCGTTGAGACCCCGTTCTGTGATGGGACAAAGGGTTCCCTGCGTGGAGACCCTGTTCTGTGACGGGACAATGGGTTCCCTGCCTGGAGACAATGTTCTCTGACGGGACAACGGGTTCCCGGCCTGGAGACCCTTTTCTGTGGATGGACACCGGGTTTCCTGCGTGGAGACACTCCTCTGTAACGGGACAACTAGTTCCCTGAGTGGAGACCCTGTTCTGTGACGGGACATTGGGTTCCCTGTGTGGAGACCCCGTTCTGTGACAGGACAATGGGTTCCCTGCGTGGAGACACTGTTCTGTGATGGGACAACGGGTTCCCTGACTGGAGACCCTGTTCTGTGACGGGACAACGGGTTCCCTGCCTGGAGACCCTATTCTGTGATGGGAGAACGGGTTCCTTTCGTGGAGACCCTGTTCTGTGATGGGACAACGGGCTCCCTGCGTGGAGACCCTGTTCTGTGACAGGACAATGGGTTCCCTGCGTGGAGACACTGTTCTGTGATGGGACAACGGGTTCCCTGCATGGAGACCCTGTTCTGTGACGGGACAACGGGTTCCCTGCCTGGAGACACTCTTCTCTGAAGGGACAAGGGGTTCCCTGTGTGGAGACCCTGTTCTGTGACGGGACAAGGGGTTCCCTGTGTGGAGACCCTCTTCTGTGACGGGACCAGGGGTTCTCCTCGTGGAGACCCTGTTCTGTGACGGGACAACGGATTCCCTGCGTGGAGACCATGTTTTGTGACGGGACAAGGGGTTCCCTGCCTGGCGACACAGTTCTGTGACGGGACAATGGGTTCCCTGCATGGAGACCCTGTTCTGTGACGGGACACCGGGTTCCCTGCTTGGAGACCCTGTTCTGCGACGGGACAATGGGTTCCCTTCTTGGAGACACTGTGCTGTGACGGGACAACGGGTTCCCTGCGTGGAGACCCTGTTCTGTGCTGGGACAAAGGGTTCCCTGACTGGAGACCCTGTTCTGTGACGGGACAACGGGTTCCCTGCGTGGATACCCTGTTCTGTGACAGGACAACGGGTTCCCTGCCCGGAGACCCTGTTCCGTGACGGGACAAGTGGTTCCCTGGGTGGAGACCCTGTTCTGTGACAGGACAACGGCTTCCCTGCGTGGTGACCCTGTTCTGTGATGGGACAAGTGGTTCCCTGCGTGGAGACCCTGTTCTGTGACGGGACAACGTGTTCCCCGGCTGGAGACCCTGTTCTGTGACGGGGCAAATTGTTCCCTGCCAGGAGACCCTGTTCTGTGACGGGACAATTGGTTCCCAGCGTGAAGACTTTGTGCTGTGAAGGGACAACGGGTTCCTTGCCTGGAGACCCTGTTCTGTAACAGGACAAGGGGTTCCCTGTGTGGAGACCCTGTTCTGTGATATGACAACAGACTCCCTGCTGGCAGACACTATTCTGTGACGGGACGAGGGTTTCCCTGAGTGGAGACCCTGTTCTGTGACGGGACAAGGGGTTCCCTGCCTGGAGACACTCTTCTGTGATGGGAGGATGGGTTCCCTGCCTGGAGACTCTGTTCTGTGAGGGGACAAGGGTTCCCTGCGTGGAGACACTGTGCTGTGACGGGACAACGGGTTCCTTGCCTGGAGACCCTGTTCTGTGACGGGACAACGGGTTCCCTGCGTGGAGACTCTGTTCTCTGGTGGGACAACGGATTCCCTGCCGGGAGACCCTGTTCTGTGGTGGGACAACGGTTTCCCTGCGTGGAGACCCTGTTCTGTGACAGGAGAGCGGTTTCCCCGCCTTGAGACCCTGTTCTTTGATGTGACAACGGGTTCCCTGCGTGGAGACACTGTTCTGTGACGGGACAACGGGTTCCCTGCATGGAGACCCTGTTCTGTGACGGGACAAAGGGTTCCCTGCCTGGAGACACTGTTCTGTGACGGGGCAATGGGTTCCCTGCCTGGAGACCCAGTTCTGTGATGGGACAAGGGGTTCCCTGCGTGGAGACCCTGTTCTGTGATGGAAAACAGGTTCCCTGCCTGGAGACCCTGTTCTGTGACGAGACAACGGGTTCCCTGCGTGGAGACCATGTTCTGTGACGGGAGAACGGGTTCCATGCGTGGAGACCCTGTTCTGTGATGGAAAACAGGTTCCCTGTGTGGAGACCCTGTTCTGTGACGACACAAGGGGTTCCCTGCGTGGAGACCCTTTTCTGTGACGGGACAAAGGATTCCCTGCCTGGAGATCCTGTTCTGTGATGGGACAAAGGGTTCCCTTCGTGGAGACCCTGTTCTGTGGTGGGACAACGGGTTCCCTTCGTGGAGACCCTGTTCTGTGGTGGGACAACGGGCTCCCTGCGTGGAGACCCTTTTCTGTGACGGGAAAATGGGTTCCCTGCGTTGAGACCCCGTTCTGTGATGGGACAAAGGGTTCCCTGCGTGGAGACCCTGTTCTGTGACGGGACAATGGGTTCCCTGCCTGGAGACAATGTTCTCTGACGGGACAACGGGTTCCCGGCCTGGAGACCCTTTTCTGTGGATGGACACCGGGTTTCCTGCGTGGAGACACTCCTCTGTAACGGGACAACTAGTTCCCTGAGTGGAGACCCTGTTCTGTGACGGGACATTGGGTTCCCTGTGTGGAGACCCCGTTCTGTGACAGGACAATGGGTTCCCTGCGTGGAGACACTGTTCTGTGATGGGACAACGGGTTCCCTGACTGGAGACCCTGTTCTGTGACGGGACAACGGGTTCCCTGCCTGGAGACCCTATTCTGTGATGGGAGAACGGGTTCCTTTCGTGGAGACCCTGTTCTGTGATGGGACAACGGGCTCCCTGCGTGGAGACCCTGTTCTGTGACAGGACAATGGGTTCCCTGCGTGGAGACACTGTTCTGTGATGGGACAACGGGTTCCCTGCATGGAGACCCTGTTCTGTGACGGGACAACGGGTTCCCTGCCTGGAGACACTCTTCTCTGAAGGGACAAGGGGTTCCCTGTGTGGAGACCCTGTTCTGTGACGGGACAAGGGGTTCCCTGTGTGGAGACCCTCTTCTGTGACGGGACCAGGGGTTCTCCTCGTGGAGACCCTGTTCTGTGACGGGACAACGGATTCCCTGCGTGGAGACCATGTTTTGTGACGGGACAAGGGGTTCCCTGCCTGGCGACACAGTTCTGTGACGGGACAATGGGTTCCCTGCATGGAGACCCTGTTCTGTGACGGGACACCGGGTTCCCTGCTTGGAGACCCTGTTCTGCGACGGGACAATGGGTTCCCTTCTTGGAGACACTGTGCTGTGACGGGACAACGGGTTCCCTGCGTGGAGACCCTGTTCTGTGCTGGGACAAAGGGTTCCCTGACTGGAGACCCTGTTCTGTGACGGGATAACGGGTTCCCTGCGTGGATACCCTGTTCTGTGACAGGACAACGGGTTCCCTGCCCGGAGACCCTGTTCCGTGACGGGACAAGTGGTTCCCTGGGTGGAGACCCTGTTCTGTGACAGGACAACGGCTTCCCTGCGTGGTGACCCTGTTCTGTGATGGGACAAGTGGTTCCCTGCGTGGAGACCCTGTTCTGTGACGGGACAACGTGTTCCCCGGCTGGAGACCCTGTTCTGTGACGGGGCAAATTGTTCCCTGCCAGGAGACCCTGTTCTGTGACGGGACAATTGGTTCCCAGCGTGAAGACTTTGTGCTGTGAAGGGACAACGGGTTCCTTGCCTGGAGACCCTGTTCTGTAACAGGACAAGGGGTTCCCTGTGTGGAGACCCTGTTCTGTGATATGACAACAGACTCCCTGCTGGCAGACACTATTCTGTGACGGGACGAGGGTTTCCCTGAGTGGAGACCCTGTTCTGTGACGGGACAAGGGGTTCCCTGCCTGGAGACACTCTTCTGTGATGGGAGGATGGGTTCCCTGCCTGGAGACTCTGTTCTGTGAGGGGACAAGGGTTCCCTGCGTGGAGACACTGTGCTGTGACGGGACAACGGGTTCCTTGCCTGGAGACCCTGTTCTGTGACGGGACAACGGGTTCCCTGCGTGGAGACTCTGTTCTCTGGTGGGACAACGGATTCCCTGCCGGGAGACCCTGTTCTGTGGTGGGACAACGGTTTCCCTGCGTGGAGACCCTGTTCTGTGACAGGAGAGCGGTTTCCCCGCCTTGAGACCCTGTTCTTTGATGTGACAACGGGTTCCCTGCGTGGAGACACTGTTCTGTGACGGGACAACGGGTTCCCTGCATGGAGACCCTGTTCTGTGACGGGACAAAGGGTTCCCTGCCTGGAGACACTGTTCTGTGACGGGGCAATGGGTTCCCTGCCTGGAGACCCAGTTCTGTGATGGGACAAGGGGTTCCCTGCGTGGAGACCCTGTTCTGTGATGGAAAACAGGTTCCCTGCCTGGAGACCCTGTTCTGTGACGAGACAACGGGTTCCCTGCGTGGAGACCATGTTCTGTGACGGGAGAACGGGTTCCATGCGTGGAGACCCTGTTCTGTGATGGAAAACAGGTTCCCTGTGTGGAGACCCTGTTCTGTGACGACACAAGGGGTTCCCTGCGTGGAGACCCTTTTCTGTGACGGGACAAAGGATTCCCTGCCTGGAGATCCTGTTCTGTGACGGGACGAAGGGTCCCCTGCGTGGAGACACTGTTCTGTGACGGGACAACGTGTTCCCCGGCTGGAGACCCTGTTCTGTTACGGGACAACGGGTTCCCTGCGTGGAGACCCTGTTCTGTGACGCAACAATGGGTTCCCTGCGTGGAGACCCTGTTCTGTGACGGGACAAGGGGTTCCTTGCCTGGAGACCCTGTTCTGTGAGGGGACAAGGGGTTCCCTGTGTGGAGACCCTGTTCTGTGATGGGACAACGGATTCCCTGCTGGCAGACCCTGCTCTGTGACGGGACAAGGGGTCCCCTGAGCGGAGATCCTGTTCTGTGACGGGACAACGTTTTCCCTGCCTGGAGACACTCTTCTGTGACGGGACAAGGGGTTCCCTGCGTGGAGAACCTGTTCTGTGAGGGGACAAGGGGTTCCCTGCGCGGAGACACTGTGCTGTGACGGGACAACGCGTTCCTTGCCTGGAGACCCTGTTCTGTGACGGGACAACGGGTTCCCTGCGTGGAGAACCTGTTCTGTGACGGGACAACGAGTTCCCTGCGTGGTGACCCTGTTCTGTGACGGGACAATGGGTTCCCTGCCTGGAGACACAGTTCCGTGACGGGACAAGGGGTTCCCTGCGTGAAGACCCTGTGCTGTGACGGGACAGCGGGTTCCCTGCGTGGAGACCCTGTTCTGTGATGGGACAATGGATTCCCTGCCGGGAGACCCTGTTCTGTGAGGGGACAACGGGTTCCCTGCTTGGAGACCCTGTTCTGTGACGGGACAATGGGTTCCCTGACTGGAGACCCTGTTCCGTGACGGGAAATGGGGTTCCCTTTTTGGAGGCCCTGTTCTGTGACAGGACAACGGCTTCCCGGACTGGCGACCGTGTTCTGTGATGGGACAACGGGTTCCCTGCCGGGAGACTCTGTTCTGTGACGGGACAATGGGTTCCCTGCCTGGAGACCCTGTGCTGTGACGGGACAACAGGTTCCCTGCCTGGAGACCCTGTCCTGCGATGGGACAACGGATTCCCTGCATGGAGACCCTGTTCTGAGATGGGACAACGGATTCCCTGCGTGGAGACCCTGTTCTGTGACGGGACAATGGGTTCCCTTACTGGAGACCCTGTTCCGTGACGGGACAACGGGTTCCCTGCGTGGAGACCCTGTTCTGTGATGGGACAAGGGGTTCCCTGCGTGGAGACCCTTTTCCGTGACGGAGAAGAGGTTCCCTGCGTGGAGACCCTGTTCTGTGACGGAAAAAGGGGTTCCCCGCGTGGAGACCCTGTTCTGTGACGGGGCAAATTGTTCCCTGCCTGGAGACCCTGTTCTGTGACGGGACAACGGCTTCCCTGCGTGGAGACCCTGTTCTGTGACGGGACAAGGGGTTCCCTGCCTGGAGACCCTGTTCTCTGACGCGACAACGGGTTCCCTGCGTGGAGACCCTGTTCTGTGATGGGACAATGGGTTCCCTGCGTGAGACACAGTTCTGTGACGGGACAAGGGGTTCCCTGCATGGAGAACCTGTTATGTGACGGGACAAGGGGTTCCATGAGTGGAGACCCTGTTCTGTGATGGGACAACGGATTCCCTGCGTGGGGACCCTGTTCTGTGACGGGACAAGGGGGTCCCTGCGTGGAGACCCTCTTCTCTGGCGGGACAAGGGGTTCCCTGTGTGGAGACCCTGTTCTGTGACGGGACAAGGGGTTCCCTGCATGGAGACCCTGTTCTGTGACGGGACCAGGGGTTCCCCTCTTGGAGACCCTGTTCTGTGATGGGACAACGGGTTCCCTGCGTGGAGACAATGTTTTGTGACGGGACAAGGGGTTCCCTGCCTGGCGACACAGTTCTGTGACGGGACAATGGGTTCCCTACGTCGAGACCCTGTTCTCTGACGGGACAACGGGTTCCCTGCGTGGAGACCCTGTTCTGCGACGGGACAATGGGTTCCCTTTTTGGAGACACTGTGCTGTGACGGGACAACGGGTTCCCTGCGTGGAGACCCTGTTCTGTGACGGGACAACGGGTTCCCTGCGTGGAGACCCTGTTCTGTGACGGGACAACGGGTTCCCTGTGTGGAGACCCTTTTCTGTGACGGGACAATGGGTTCCCTGCCTGGAGACAATGTTCTGTGACGGGACAACGGGTTCCCTACGTGGAGAACCTGTTCTGTGGCGGGACACCGGGTTTCCTGCGTGGAGACCCTGATCTGTAATGGGACAACTTGTTCCCTCGTGGAGACCCTGTTCTGTGACGGGACAAAGGATTCCCTGCCCGGAGTCCCTGTTCTGTGATGGCACAAGGGGTTCCTTGCCTGGAGACCCTGTTCTGTGACGGGAGAACGGGTTCCCTGCCTGGACACCCTGTGGTGAGACGGGACAATGGGTTCCTTGCCTGGAGACCCTGTTCTGTGAAGGGACAATGGGTTCCCTGCCTGGAGACCCTGTTCTGTGGTGGGACAAGGGGTTCCCTGCATGGAGACCCAGTTCTGTGATGGGACAAGTGTTTCCCTGCGTGGTGGCCCTGTTCTGTGACGGGACAAAGGGTTCCCTTCGTGGAGACCCTGTTCTGTGACGGGACAACGGGTTCCCTTCGTGGAGACCCTGTTCTGTGGTGGGACAACGGGCTCCCTGCGTGGAGACCCTTTTCTGTGACGGGAAAATGGGTTCCCTGCGTGGAGACCCCGTTCTGTGATGGGACAAACGGTTCCCAGCGTGGAGACACTGTTCTGCGACGGGACAAGTGGTTCCCTGCGTGGAGACCCTGTTCTGTGACGGGACGTGGGGTTCCCTGCATGGAGACCCTGTTCTGTGATGGGACAACGGGTTCCCTGCGTGGTGGCCCTGTTCTGTGACATGACAAAGGGTTCCCTTCGTGGAGACCCTGTTCTGTGACGGGACAACGGGTTCCCTTCGTGGAGACCCTGTTCTGTGGTGGGACAACGGGTTCCCTGGCTGGAGACCCTGTTCTGTGACGGGACAACGGGTTCCCTGCCTGGAGACACTCTTCTCTGACGGGACAAGGGGTTCCCTGCGTGGAGACCCTGTTCTGTGACGGGACAACGGGTTCCCTGCGTGGAGACACTGTTCTGTTACGGGACATTGGGTTCCCTGACTGGAGACCCTGTTCTGTGACGGGACAACGGGTTCCCTGCCTGGAGACCCTGTTCTGTGATGGGACAACGGGTTCCCTGCGTGGAGACCCTGTTCTGTGACGGGAGAAAGGGTTCCCTGCGTGGAGACACTGTTCTGTGACGGGACAACGTGTTCCCCGGCTGGAGACCCTGTTCTGTGACGGCACAAGGGGTTCCCAGCTTGGAGACCTTGCTCTGTGACGGGACAATGGGTTCCCAGTGTGGAGACCCTGTGCTGTGACGGGACAACGGGTTCCTTGCCTGGAGACCCTGTTCTGTGACGGGACAACGGGTTCCCTGCGTGGAGACTCTGTTCTCTGGTGGGACAACGGATTCCCTGCCGGGAGACCCTGTTCTGTGGTGGGACAACGGTTTTCCTGCGTGGAGACCTTGTTCTGTGACGGGAGAGCGGTTTCCCTGCCTTGAGACCCTGTTCTTTGATGTGACAACGGGTTCCCTGCGTGGAGACACTGTTCTGTGACGGGACAACGGGTTCCCTGCATGGAGACCCTGTTCTGTGACGGGACAAAGGGTTCCCTGCGTGGAGAACCTGTTCTGTGACGGGACAATGGTTTCCCTGCCTGGATACCCTGTTCTGTGATGGGACAATGGGTTCCCTGCCTGGAGACACTGTTCTGTGATGGGGCAATGGGTTAACGGCCTGGAGACCCTGTTCTGTGATGGGACAAGGGGTTCCCTGCGTGGAGACCCTGTTCTGTGATGGAAAACAGGTTCCCTGCGTGGAGACCCTGTTCTGTGACGAGACAAGGGGTTCCCTGCGCGGAGACCATGTTCTGTGACGGGACAACGGGTTCCATGCGTGGAGACCCCGTTCTGTGATGGAAAACAGGTTCCCTGTGTGGAGACCCTGTTTTGTGACGACACAAGGGGTTCCCTGCGTGGAGACCCTGTTCTGTGACGGGACAACGGGTTCCCTGCCTGAAGACCCTGTTCCGTGACGGGACAAGGGGTTCCCTGCGTGGAGACCCTGTTGTGTGACAGGACAACGGGTTCCCTGCGTGGAGACCCTGTTCTTTGATATGACAACGGGTTCCCTGTGTGGAGACCCTGTTCTGTGACGGAACAAGGGGTTCCCTTCGTGGAGACCCTGTTCTGTGACGGGACAAAGGGTTCCCTGCCTGGAGATCCTGTTCTGTTACGGGACAACGGGTTCCCTGCGTGGAGACCCTGTTCTGTGACGGGACAATGGGTTCCCTGCCTGGAGACCCTGTGCTGCGACGGGACAACGGGTTCCTTGCCTGGAGACCCTGTTCTGTGACGAGACAAGGGGTTCCCTGTGTGGAGACCCTGTTCTGTGATGGGACAACGGATTCCCTGCTGGCAGACCCTGTTCTGTGACGGGACAAGGGGTCCCCTGAGTGGAGATCCTGTTCTGTGACGGGACAACGGGTTCCCTGCCTGGAGACACTCTTCTCTGACGGGACAAGGGGTTCCCTGCCTGGAGAACCTGTTCTGTGAGGGGACAAGGGGTTCCCTGCGCGGAGACACTGTGCTGTGACAGGACAACGCGTTCCTTGCCTGGAGACCCTGTTCTGTGACGGGACAACGGGTTCCCTGCGTGGAGAACCTGTTCTGTGACGGGACAACGGGTTCCCTGCGTGGTGACCCTGTTCTGTGAGGGGACAATGGGTTCCCTGCTTGGAGAAACAGTTCCGTGACGGGACAAGGGGTTCCCTGCCTGGAGACACAGTTCTGTGACGGGACAAGGGGTTCCCTGCGTGAAGACCCTGTGCTGTGACGGGACAACTTGTTCCCTGCGTGGAGACCCTGTTCTGTGATGGGACAATGGATTCCCTGCCGGGAGACTCTGTTCTGTGAGGGGACAACGGGTTCCCTGCCTGGAGACCCTGTTCTGTGACGGGACAATGGGTTCCCTGACTGGAGACCCTGTTCAATGACGGGAAAAGGGGTTCCCTTTATGGAGGCCCTGTTCTGTGACAGGACAACGGCTTCCCGGAATGGAGACCGTGTCCTGCGATGGGACAACGGGTTCCCTGCCGGGAGACTCTGTTCTGTGACGGGACAATGGGTTCCCTGCCTGGAGACCCTGTGCAGTGACGGGACAACTAGTTCCCTGCGTGGAGACCCTGTTCTGTGACGGGACAACGGGTTCCCTGCTTGGAGAACCTGTTCTGTGACGGGACAACAGGTTCCCTGCCTGGAGACCCTGTCCTGCGATGGGACAGCGGATTCCCTGCACGGAGACCCTGTTCTGAGATGGGACAACGGATTCCCTGCGTGGAGACCCTGTTTTGTGATGGGACAATGGGTTCCCTTACTGGAGACCCTGTTCCGTGACGGGACAAGGGGTTCCCTGCGTGGAGACCCTGTTCTGTGACGACACAAGGGGTTCCCTGCCAGGAGACCCTTTTCCGTGACGGAGAAGAGGTTCCCCGCGTGGAGACCCTGTTCTGTGACGGGGCAAATTGTTCCCTGCCTGGAGACCCTGTTCTGTGACGGGACAACGGGTTCCCTGCGTGGAGACCCTGTTCTGTGAAGGGACAACGGGTTCCCCGGCTGGAGACCCTGTTCTCTGACGCGACAACGGTTTCCCTGCGTGGAGACCCTGTTCTGTGATGGGACAATGGGTTCCCTGCGTGAGACACAGTTCTGTGACGGGACAAGGGGTTCCCTGCATGGAGACCCTGTTCTGTAAAGGGACAAGGGGTTCCCTGCGTGGAGAACCTGTTCTGTGACGGGACAAGGGGTTCCCTGAGTGGAGACCCTGTTCTGCGATGGGACAACGGATTCCCTGCGTGGAGACCCTGTTCTGTGACGGGACAAGGGGTTCCCTGCATGGAGACCCTGTTCTGTGACGGGACAAGGGGGTCCCTGCGTGGAGACCCTGTTCTCTGACGGGACAACGGGTTCCCTGCCTGGAGACCCTCTTCTCTGACGGGACAAGGGGTTCCCTGTGTGGAGACCCTGTTCTGTGACGGGACAAGGGGTTCCCTGCGTGGAGACCCTGTTCTGTGACGGGACCAGGGGTTCCCCTCGTGGAGACCCTGTTCTCTGACGGGACAACGGGTTCCCTGCGTGGAGACAATGTTTTGTGACGGGACAAGGGGTTCCCTGCCTGGCAACACAGTTCTGTGACGGGACAATGGGTTCCCTACGTCGAGACCCTGTTCTCTGACGGGACAACGGGTTCCCTGCGTGGAGACCCTGTTCTGCGACGGGACAATGGGTTCCCTACGTCGAGACCCTGTGCTGTGACGGGACAACGGGTTCCCTGCGTGGAGACCCTGTTCTGCGACGGGACAATGGGTTCCCTTTTTGGAGACACTGTGCTGTGACGGGACAACGGGTTCCCTACGTGGAGACCCTGTTCTGTGACGGGACAAAGGGTTCCCTGTGTGGAGACCCTTTTCTGTGACAGGACAATGGGTTCCCTGCCTGGAGACAATGTTCTGTGACGGGACAACGGGTTCCCTACGTGGAGAACCTGTTCTGTGGCGGGACACCGGGTTTCCTGCGTGGAGACCCTGATCTGTAACGGGACATCTTGTTCCCTCGTGGAGACCCTGTTCTGCGACGGGACAATGGGTTCCCTGTGTGGAGACCCCTTTCTGTGATGGGACAACGGATTCCCTGCTGGCAGACCCTGTTCTGTGACGGGACAAAGGATTCCCTGCCTGGAGTCCCTGTTCTGTGATGGCACAAGGGGTTCCTTGCCTGGAGACCCTGTTCTGTGAAGGGACAATGGGTTCCTTGCCTGGAGACCCTGTTCTGTGACGGGACAAGGGGTTCCCTGCGTGGAGACCCTGTTCTGTGGTGGGACAACGGGCTCCCTGCGTGGAGACCCTTTTCTGTGACGGCAAAATGGGTTCCCTGCGTTGAGACCCCGTTCTGTGATGGGACAAAGGGTTCCCTGCGTGGAGACCCTGTTCTGTGACGGGACAATGGGTTCCCTGCCTGGAGACACTCTTCTGTGACGGGACAACGGGTTCCCTACGTGGAGACCCTGTTCTGTCACGGGACAACGGGTTCCCTGCCTGGAGACACTCTTCTGTGACGGGACAAGGGGTTCCCTGCCTGGAGACCCTGTTCTGTGACGACACAAGGGTTTCCCTCCGTGGAGACCCTGTTCTGTGACTGGGCAACGGGTTCCTTGCCTGGAGACCCTGTTCTGTGACGGGACAACGGGTTCCCTGCGTGGAGACCCTGTTCTATGAAGGGACAATGGGTTCCCTGCGTGGAGACCCTGTGCTGTGACGGGACAACGGGTTCCTTGCCTGGAGACCCTGTTCTGTGACGGGACAAGGGGTTCCCTGTGGGGAGACCCTGTTCTGTGATGGGACAACGGATTCCCTGCTGGCAGACCCTGTTCTGTGACGGGACAACGTGTTCCCCGGCTGGAGACCCTGTTCTGTGACGGGACAACGGGTTCCCTGCCTGGAGACACTCTTCTGTGACGGGACAAGGGGTTCCCTGCGGGGAGACCCTGTTCCGTGACGGACAACAGGTTCCCTGCTGGAGACCCTGTTCTGTGACGGGACAATGGGTTCCCTGCGTGGAGACCCTGTTCTGTGACGGGACAAGGGGTTCCCTGCGGGCAGAACCTGTTCTGTGACGGGACAACGGGTTCCCTGCGTGGAGACCCTGTTCTGTGATGGGACAACGGGTTCCCTGCGTGGAGACCCTGTTCTGTGACGGGACAAAGGGTTCCCTGCGTGGAGACCCTGTTCTGTTACTGGAAAACGGGTTCCCTGCGTGGAGACCCTGTTCTCTGACAGGACAACGGGTTCCCTGCGTGGAGACCCTGTTCCATAACGGGACAAGTTGTTCCCTGCGTGGAGACCCTGTTCTGTGACAGGACAACGGGTTCCCTGCGTGGTGACACTGTTCTGTGATGGGTCAATAGGTTCCCTGCGTGGAGACCCTGTTCTGTGACATGACAACGGGTTCCCAGAGTGGAGACCCTGTACTGTGACGGGACAAGGGGTTCCCTGTGTGGAGACCCTGTTCTGTGATGGGACAACTGATTCCCTGCTGGCAGACCCTGTTCTGTGACGGGACAAGGGGTTCCCTACGTGGAGACCTTGTTCTGTGACGGGACAACGGGTTCCCTGCCTGGAGACACTCTTCTGTGACGGGACAAGGGGTTCCCTGCCTGGAGACCCTGTTCTGTGACGACACAAGGGTTTCCCTCCGTGGAGACCCTGTTCTGTGACTGGGCAACGGGTTCCTTGCCTGGAGACCCTGTTCTGTGACGGGACAACGGGTTCCCTGCGTGGAGACCCTGTTCTATGAAGGGACAATGGGTTCCCTGCGTGGAGACCCTGTGCTGTGACGGGACAACAGGTTCCCTGCCTGGAGAACCTGTTCTGTGACGGGGCAACAGGTTCCCTGTGTGGAGACCCTGTTCTGTGACAGGACAACGGGTTCCCTGCGTGGTGACACTGTTCTCAGATGGGACAACGGTTTCCCTGCGTGGAGACCCTGTTCTGTGACGGGACAACGTGTTCCCCGGCTGGAGACCCTGTTCTGTGACGGCACAAGGGGTTCCCTGCCTGGAGACCCTGTTCTGTGACGGGACAAGGGGTTCCCGGTGTGGAGACCCTGTGCTGTGATGGGACAACGGGTTCCTTGCCTGGAGACCCTGTTCTGTGACGGGACAAGGGGTACCCTGTGGGGAGACCCTGTTCTGTGATGTGACAACGGATTCCCTGCTGGCAGACCCTGTTCTGTGACGGGACAACGTGTTCCCCGGCTGGAGACCCTGTTCTGTTACGGGACAACGGGTTCCCTGCCTGGAGACACTCTTCTGTGACGGGACAAGGGGTTCCCTGCGTGGAGACCCTGTTCCGTGACGGACAACAGGTTCGCTGCTGGAGACCCTGTTCTGTGACGGGACAATGGGTTCCCTGCGTGGAGACCCTGTTCTGTGAAGGGACAACGGGTTCCCTGCCTGGACACCCTGTTCTGTGACAGGACAAAGGGTTCTCTGCCTGGAGACCCTGTTCCGTGACGGGACAAGGGGTTCCCTGCGTGGAGACCCTGTTCTGTGACGACACAAGGGGTTCCCTGCGTGTAGACCCTGTTCTGTGACGGGACAAGGGGTTCCCTGCGGGCAGACCCTGTTCTGTGACGGGACAACGGGTTCCCTGCCTGGAGACATTGTTCTGTGATGGGACAACGGGTTCCCTGCGTGGAGACCCTGTTCTGTGACGGGACAAAGGGTTCCCTGCGTGGAGACCCTGTTCTGTGACTGGAAAACGGGTTCCCTGCGTGGAGACCCGGTTCTCTGACAGGACAACGGGTTCCCTGCGTGGAGACCCTGTTCCATAACGGGACAAGTAGTTCCCTGCGTGGAGACCCTGTTCTGTGACAGGACAACGGGTTCCCTGCGTGGTGACACTGTTCTGTGATGGGTCAATAGGTTCCCTGCGTGGAGACCCTGTTCTGTGACGGGACAACGGGTTCCCAGAGTGGAGACCCTGTGCTGTGACGGGACAACGGGTTCCTTGCCTGGAGACCCTGTTCTGTGACGGGACAAGGGGTTCCCTGTGTGGAGACCCTGTTCTGTGATGGGACAACTGATTCCCTGCTGGCAGACCCTGTTCTGTGACGGGACAAGGGGTTCCCTACGTGGAGACCCTGTTCTGTGACGGGACAACGGGTTCCCTGCCTGGAGACACTCTTCTGTGACGGGACAAGGGGTTCCCTGCCTGGAGACCCTGTTCTGTGACGACACAAGGGTTTCCCTCCGTGGAGACCCTGTTCTGTGACTGGGCAACGGGTTCCTTGCCTGGAGACCCTGTTCTGTGACGGGACAACGGGTTCCCTGCGTGGAGACCCTGTTCTAAGAAGGGACAATGGGTTCCCTGTGTGGAGACCCTGTTCTGTGACGGGACAACGGGTTCCCCGCGTGGAGACCCTGTTCTGTGACGGGACAATGGGTTCCCTGCGTGGAGACCCTGTTCCGTGACGGGAAAAGGGGTTCCCTTTTTGGAGGCCCTGTTCTGTGACAGGACAACGGGTTCCCTGCCAGGAGACTCTGTTCTGTGACGGGACAATGGGTTCCCTGCCTGGAGACCATGTGCTGTGACGGGACAACTGGTTCCCTGCGTGGAGACCCTGTGCTGTGACGGGACAAGGGGTTCCCTGCGTGGAGAACCTGTTCTGTGACGGGGAAACAGGTTCCCTGTGTGGAGACCCTGTTCTGTGACAGGACAACGGGTTCCCTGCGTGGTGACACTGTTCTCTGATGGGACAACGGGTTCCCTGCGTGGAGACCCTGTTCTGTGACGGGACAACGTGTTCCCCGGCTGGAGACCCTGTTCTGTGACGGCACAAGGGGTTCCCTGCCTGGAGACCCTGTTCTCTGACGGGACAAGGGGTTCCCGGTGTGGAGACCCTGTGCTGTGACGGGACAACGGGTTCCTTGCCTGGAGACCCTGTTCTGTGACGGGACAAGGGGTTCCCTGCCGGGAGACCCTGTTCTGTGATGGGACAACGGGTTCCCTGCTGGCAGACCCTGTTCTGTGACGGGACAAGGGGTTCCCTACGTGGAGACCCTGTTCTGTCACGGGACAACGGGTTCCCTGCCTGGAGACACTCTTCTGTGACGGGACAAGGGGTTCCCTGCCTGGAGATCCTGTTCTGTGACGACACAAGGGTTTCCCTCCGTGGAGACCCTGTTCTGTGACTGGGCAACGGGTTCCTTGCCTGGAGACCCTGTTCTGTGACGGGACAACGGGTTCCCTGCGTGGAGACCCTGTTCTATGAAGGGACAATGGGTTCCCTGCGTGGAGACCCTGTGCTGTGACGGGACAACGGGTTCCTTGCCTGGAGACCCTGTTCTGTGACGGGACAAGGGGTTCCCTGTGGGGAGACCCTGTTCTGTGATGGGACAACGGATTCCCTGCTGGCAGACCCTGTTCTGTGACGGGACAACGTGTTCCCCGGCTGGAGACCCTGTTCTGTGACGGGACAACGGGTTCCCTGCCTGGAGACACTCTTCTGTGACGGGACAAGGGGTTCCCTGCGGGGAGACCCTGTTCCGTGTCGGACAACAGGTTCCCTGCTGGAGACCCTGTTCTGTGACGGGACAATGGGTTCCCTGTGTGGAGACCCTGTTCTGAGAAGGGACAACGGGTTCCCTGCCTGGACACCCTGTTCTGCGACGGGACAAAGGGTTCTCTGCCTGGAGACCCTGTTCTATGACGGGACAATGGGTTCCCTGCATGGAGACCCTGTTCTGTGATGGGACAAGCGTTTCCCTGCGTGGAGACCCTGTTCTGTGACGGGACAAAGGGTTCCCTTCGTGGAGACCCTGTTCTGTGACGGGACAACGGGTTCCCTTCGTGGAGACCCTGTTCTGTGGTGGGACAACGGGCTCCCTGCGTGGAGACCCTTTTCTGTGACGGGAAAATGGGTTCCCTGCGTTGAGACCCCGTTCTGTGATGGGACAAAGGGTTCCCTGCGTGGAGACCCTGTTCTGTGATGTGACAACGGATTCCCTGCTGGCAGACCCTGTTCTGTGACGGGACAACGTGTTCCCCGGCTGGAGACCCTGTTCTGTTACGGGACAACGGGTTCCCTGCCTGGAGACACTCTTCTGTGACGGGACAAGGGGTTCCCTGCGTGGAGACCCTGTTCCGTGACGGACAACAGGTTCGCTGCTGGAGACCCTGTTCTGTGACGGCACAATGGGTTCCCTGCGTGGAGACCCTGTTCTGTGAAGGGACAACGGGTTCCCTGCCTGGACACCCTGTTCTGTGACGGGACAAAGGGTTCTCTGCCTGGAGACCCTGTTCCGTGACGGGACAAGGGGTTCCCTGCGTGGAGACCCTGTTCTGTGACGACACAAGGGGTTCCCTGCGTGTAGACCCTGTTCTGTGACGGGACAAGGGGTTCCCTGCGGGCAGAACCTGTTCTGTGACGGGACAACGGGTTCCCTGCCTGGAGACCCTGTTCTGTGATGGGACAACGGGTTCCCTGCGTGGAGACCCTGTTCTGTGACGGGACAAAGGGTTCCCTGCGTGGAGACCCTGTTCTGTGACTGGAAAACGGGTTCCCTGCGTGGAGACCCTGTTCTCTGACAGGACAACGGGTTCCCTGCGTGGAGACCCTGTTCCATAACGGGACAAGTTGTTCCCTGCGTGGAGACCCTGTTCTGTGACAGGACAACGGGTTCCCTGCGTGGTGACACTGTTCTGTGATGGGTCAATAGGTTCCCTGCGTGGAGACCCTGTTCTGTGACGGGACAACGGGTTCCCAGCGCGGAGACCCTGTGCTGTGACGGGACAACGGGTTCCTTGCCTGGAGACCCTGTTCTGTGACGGGACAAGGGGTTCCCTGTGTGGAGACCCTGTTCTGTGATGGGACAACTGATTCCCTGCTGGCAGACCCTGTTCTGTGACGGGACAAGGGGTTCCCTACGTGGAGACCCTGTTCTGTGACGGGACAACGGGTTCCCTGCCTGGAGACACTCTTCTGTGACGGGACAAGGGGTTCCCTGCCTGGAGACCCTGTTCTGTGACGACACAAGGGTTTCCCTCCGTGGAGACCCTGTTCTGTGACTGGGCAACGGGTTCCTTGCCTGGAGACCCTGTTCTGTGACGGGACAACGTGTTCCCTGCGTGGAGACCCTGTTCTATGAAGGGACAATGGGTTCCCTGCGTGGAGACCCTGTGCTGTGACGGGACAACGGGTTCCTTGCCTGGAGACCCTGTTCTGTGACGGGACAAGGGGTTCCCTGTGGGGAGACCCTGTTCTGTGATGGGACAACGGATTCCCTGCTGGCAGACCCTGTTCTGTGACGGGACAACGTGTTCCCCGGCTGGAGACCCTGTTCTGTGACGGGACAACGGGTTCCCTGCCTGGAGACACTCTTCTGTGACGGGACAAGGGGTTCCTTGCGGGGAGACCCTGTTCCGTGACGGACAACAGGTTCCCTGCTGGAGACCCTGTTCTGTGACGGGACAATGGGTTCCCTGCGTGGAGACCCTGTTCTGAGAAGGGACAACGGGTTCCCTGCCTGGACACCCTGTTCTGCGACGGGACAAAGGGTTCTCTGCCTGGAGACCCTGTTCTATGACGGGACAACGGGTTCCCTGCGTGGAGACCCTGTTCTGTGACGGGACAACGTTTTCCAAGGCTGGAGACCCTGTTCTGTGATGGCACAAGGGGTTCCCTGCGGGCAGACCCTGTTCTGTGACGGGACAATGGGGTCCCTGACTGGAGACCCTGTTCCGTGACAGGAAAATGGGTTCCCTTTTTGGAGGCCCTGTTCTGTGACAGGACAACGGGTTCCCTGCCAGGAGACTCTGTTCTGTGACGGGACAATGGGTTCCCTGCCTGGAGACCATGTGCTGTGACGGGACAACGCGTTCCCTGCGTGGAGACCCTGTGCTGTGACGGGACAACGGGTTCCCTGCGTGGAGAACCTGTTCTGTGACGGGACAACAGGTTCCCTGCTGCAGACCCTGTTCTGCGATGGGACAACGGATTCCCTGCATGGAGACCCTGTTCTGTGACAGGACAACGGGTTCCCTGCGTGCAGACACCGTTCTGTGATGGGACAAGGGGTTCCCTGCGTGGAGACCCTGTTCTGAGACGGGACAACGTGTTCCCCGGCTGGAGACCCTGTTCTGTGACGGCACAAGGGGTTCCCTGCCTGGAGACACTGTTCTGTGATGGGACAAAGGGTTCCTTGCCTGGAGACCCTGTTCTGTGACGGGACAAGGGGTTCCCTGCGTGGAGACCCTGTTCTGTGACGGGACAACGTGTTCCCTGCCTGGAGACACTCTTCTCTGAAGGGACAAGGGGTTCCCTGTGTGGAGACCCTGTTCTGTGACGGGAGAAGGGGTTCCCTGTGTGGAGACCCTCTTCTGTGACGGGACCAGGGGTTCTCCTCGTGGAGACCCTGTTCTGTGACGGGACAACGGATTCCCTGCGTGGAGACCATTTTTTGTGACGGGACAAGGGGTTCCCTGCCTGGCGACACAGTTCTGTGACGGGACAATGGGTTCCCTGCATGGAGACCCTGTTCTGTGACGGGACAACGGGTTCCCTGCTTGGAGACCCTGTTCTGCGACGGGACAATGGGTTCCCTTCTTGGAGACACTGTGCTGTGACGGGACAACGGGTTCCCTGCGTGGAGACCCTGTTCTGTGGTGGGACAACGGGTTCCCTGACTGGAGACCCTGTTCTGTGACGGGACAACGGGTTCCCTGCGTGTAGACCCTGATCTGTGACGGGACAAGGGGTTCGCTGCGTGGAAACCCTGTTCTGTGACGGGACAACGGGTTCTCTGCGTGGAGACCCTGTTCTGTGACAGGACAACGGGTTCCCTGCGTGGTGACCCTGTTCTGTGATGGGACAACTGGTTCCCTGCGTGGAGACCCTGTTCTGTGACGGGACAACGTGTTCCCCGGCTGGAGACCCTGTTCTGTGACGGGGCAAATTGTTCCCTGCCAGGAGACCCTGTTCTGTGACGGGACAATGGGTTCCCAGCGTGAAGACTTTGTGCTGTGAAGGGACAACGGGTTCCTTGCCTGGAGACCCTGTTCTGTAACAGGACAAGGGGTTCCCTGTGTGGAGACCCTGTTCTGTGATATGACAACAGATTCCCTGCTGGCAGACCCTATTCTGTGACGGGACGAGGGTTTCCCTGAGTGGAGACCCTGTTCTGTGACGGGACAAGGGGTTCCCTGCCTGGAGACAATCTTCTGTGATGGGAGGATGGGTTCCCTGCCTGGAGACTCTGTTCTGTGAGGGGACAAGGGTTCCCTGCGTGGAGACACTGTGCTGTGACGGGACAACGGGTTCCTTGCCTGGAGACCCTGTTCTGTGACGGGACAACGGGTTCCCTGCGTGGAGAACCTGTTCTGTGACGGGACAACGAGTTCCCTGCGTGGTGACCCTGTTCTGTGACGGGACAATGGGTTCCCTGCCTGGAGACACAGTTCCGTGACGGGACAAGGGGTTCCCTGCGTGAAGACCCTGTGCTGTGACGGGACAGCGGGTTCCCTGCGTGGAGACCCTGTTCTGTGATGGGACAATGGATTCCCTGCCGGGAGACCCTGTTCTGTGAGGGGACAACGGGTTCCCTGCTTGGAGACCCTGTTCTGTGACGGGACAATGGGTTCCCTGACTGGAGACCCTGTTCCGTGACGGGAAATGGGGTTCCCTTTTTGGAGGCCCTGTTCTGTGACAGGACAACGGCTTCCCGGACTGGAGACCGTGTTCTGTGATGGGACAACGGGTTCCCTGCCGGGAGACTCTGTTCTGTGACGGGACAATGGGTTCCCTGCCTGGAGACCCTGTGCTGTGACGGGACAACAGGTTCCCTGCCTGGAGACCCTGTCCTGCGATGGGACAACGGATTCCCTGCATGGAGACCCTGTTCTGAGATGGGACAACGGATTCCCTGCGTGGAGACCCTGTTCTGTGACGGGACAATGGGTTCCCTTACTGGAGACCCTGTTCCGTGACGGGACAACGGGTTCCCTGCGTGGAGACCCTGTTCTGTGATGGGACAAGGGGTTCCCTGCGTGGAGACCCTTTTCCGTGACGGAGAAGAGGTTCCCTGCGTGGAGACCCTGTTCTGTGACGGAAAAAGGGGTTCCCCGCGTGGAGACCCTGTTCTGTGACGGGGCAAATTGTTCCCTGCCTGGAGACCCTGTTCTGTGACGGGACAACGGGTTCCCTGCTTGGAGAACCTGTTCTGTGACGGGACAACAGGTTCCCTGCCTGGAGACCCTGTCCTGCGATGGGACAGCGGATTCCCTGCACGGAGACCCTGTTCTGAGATGGGACAACGGATTCCCTGCGTGGAGACCCAGTTTTGTGATGGGACAATGGGTTCCCTTACTGGAGACCCTGTTCCGTGACGGGACAACGTGTTCCCTGCGTGGAGACCCTGTTCTGTGACGACACAAGGGGTTCCCTGCGTGGAGACCCTTTTCCGTGACGGAGAAGAGGTTCCCCGCGTGGAGACCCTGTTCTGTGACGGGGCAAATTGTTCCCTGCCTGGAGACCCTGTTCTGTGACGGGACAACGGGTTCCCTGCGTGGAGACCCTGTTCTGTGAAGGGACAACGGGTTCCCTGCCTGGAGACCCTGTTCTCTGACGCGACAACGGTTTCCCTGCGTGGAGACCCTGTTCTGTGATGGGACAATGGGTTCCCTGCGTGAGACACAGTTCTGTGACGGGACAAGGGGTTCCCTGCATGGAGACCCTGTTCTGTGAAGGGACAAGGGGTTCCCTGCGTGGAGAACCTGTTCTGTGACGGGACAAGGGGTTCCCTGAGTGGAGACCCTGTTCTGTGATGGGACAACGGATTCCCTGCGTGGAGACCCTGTTCTGTGACGGGACAAGGGGTTCCCTGCATGGAGACCCTGTTCTGTGACGGGACAAGGGGGTCCCTGCGTGGAGACCCTGTTCTCTGACGGGACAACGGGTTCCCTGCCTGGAGACCCTGTTCTGTGATGGGACAAGGGGTTCCCTGCGTGGAGACCCTGTTCTGTGACGGGACAAAGGGTTCCCTGCGTGGAGACACTGTTCTGTGACGGGACAAGGGGGTCCCTGCGTGGAGACCCTGTTCTCTGACGGGACAACGGGTTCCCTGCCTGGAGACCCTCTTTTCTGTGACGGGACAAGGGGTTCCCTGCATGGAGACCCTGTTCTGTGACGGGACAAGGGGTTCCCTGCGTGGAGACCCTGTTCTGTGACGGGACCAGGGGTTCCCCTCGTGGAGACCCTGTTCTCTGACGGGACAACGGGTTCCCTGCGTGGAGACAATGTTTTGTGACGGGACAAGGGGTTCCCTGCCTGGCGACACAGTTCTGTGACGGGACAACGGGTTCCCTACGTCGAGACCCTGTTCTGTGACGGGACAACGGGTTCCCTGCGTGGAGACCCTGTTCTGCGACGGGACAATGGGTTCCCTTTTTGGAGACACTGTGCTGTGACGGGACAAGGGGTTCCCTGCGTGGAGATCCTCTTCTGTGACGGGACAACGGGTTCCCTACGTGGAGACCCTGTTCTGTGACGGGACAAAGGGTTCCCTGTGTGGAGACCATTTTCTGTGACAGGACAATGGGTTCCCTGCCTGGAGACAATGTTCTGTGACGGGACAACGGGTTCCCTACGTGGAGAACCTGTTCTGTGGCGGGACACCGGGTTTCCTGCGTGGAGACCCTGATCTGTAACGGGACATCTTGTTCCCTCGTGGAGACCCTGTTCTGCGACGGGACAATGGGTTCCCTGTGTGGAGACCCCTTTCTGTGATGGGACAACGGATTCCCTGCTGGCAGACCCTGTTCTGTGACGGGACTAAGGATTCCCTGCCTGGAGTCCCTGTTCTGTGATGGCACAAGGGGTTCCTTGCCTGGAGACACTGTTCTGTGAAGGGACAATGGGTTCCCTGCCTGGAGACCCTGTTCTGTGACGGGACAAGGGGTTCCCAGCGTGGAGACCCTGTTCTGTGGTGGGACAAGGGGTTCCCTGCATGGAGACCCTGTTCTGTGATGGGACAAGAGTTTCCCTGCGTGGTGCCCCTGTTCTGTGACAGGACAAAGGGTTCCCTTCGTGGAGACACTGTTCTGTGACGGGACAAGTGGTTCCCTGCGTGGTGGCCCTGTTCTGTGACGGGACAAAGGGTTCCCTTCGTGGAGACCCAGTTCTGTGACGGGACAACGGGTTCCCTTCGTGGAGACCCTGTTCTGTGGTGGGACAAAGGGTTCCCTGCGCGGAGACCCTGTTCTGTGACGGGACAACGGGTTCCCTGCGTGGAGACCCTGTTCTGTGACGGGACAAGGGGTTCCCTGCCTGGAGACCCTGTTCTGTGACGGGACAAAGGGTTCCCTGCGTGGAGACACTGTTCTGTGACGGGACAATGGGTTCCCTGACTGGAGACCCTGTTCTGTGACGGGACAACGGGTTCCCTGCCTGGAGACCCTGTTCTGTGATGGGACAAGGGGTTCCCTGCGTGGAGACCCTGTTCTGTGACGGGACAAAGGGTTCCCTGCGTGGAGACACTGTTCTGTGACGGGACAACGTGTTCCCCGGCTGGAGACCCTGTTCTGTGACGGCACAAGGGGTTCCCTGCTTGGAGACCCTGCTCTGTGACGGGACAATGGGTTCCCAGCGTGGAGAGCCTGTGCTGTGACGGGACCAGGGGTTCCCCTCGTGGAGACCCTGTTCTGTGACGGGACAACCGGTTCCCTGCCTGGAGACAATGTTTTGTGACGGGACAAGGGGTTCCCTGCCTGGCGACACAGTTCTGTGACGGGACAATGGGTTCCCTACGTCGAGACCCTGTTCTGTGACGGGACAACGGGTTCCCTGCGTGGAGACCCTGTTCTGCGACGGGACAATGGGTTCCCTTTTTGGAGACACTGTGCTGTGAAGGGACAAGGGGTTCCCTGCGTGGAGACCCTGTTCTGTGACGGGACAACGGGTTCCCTGCCTGGAGACCCTGTTCTGTGACGGGACAAAGGGTTCCCTGTGTGGAGACCCTGTTCTGTGACGGGACAATGGGTTCCCTGCCTGGAGACAATGTTCTGTGACGGGACAACGGGTTCCCTACGTGGAGAACCTGTTCTGTGGCGGGACACCATTTTTCCAGCGTGGAGACCCTGACCTGTAACGGGACAACTTGTTCCCTCGTGGAGACCCTGTTCTGCGACGGGACAATGGGTTCCCTGTGTGGAGACCCCGTTCTGTGATGGGACAACGGATTCCCTGCTGGCAGACCCTGTTCTGTGACGGGACAAAGGATTCCCTGCCTGGAGTCCCTGTTCTGTGATGGCACAAGGGGTTCCTTGCCTGGAGACCCTGTTCTGTGACGGGAGAACGGGTTCCCTGCCTGGACACACTGTGCTGTGACGGGACAATGGGTTCCTTGCCTGGAGACCCTGTTCTGTGAAGGGACAATGGGTTCCCTGCCTGGAGACCCTGTTCTGTGACGGGACAAGGGGTTCCCTGCGTGGAGACCCTGTTCTGTGATGGGACAAGGGGTTCCCTGCATGGAGACCCTGTTCTGTGATGGGACAAGTGTTTCCCTGCGTGGTGGCCCTGTTCTGTGACGGGACAAAGGGTTCCCTTCGTGGAGACCCTGTTCTGTGACGGGACAACGGGTTCCCTTCGTGGAGACCCTATTCTGTGGTGGGACAACGGGCTCCCTGCGTGGAGACCCTTTTCTGTGACGGGAAAATGGGTTCCCTGCGTGGAGACCCCGTTCTGTGATGGGACAAAGGGTTCCCTGCGTGGAGACACTGTTCTGTGACGGGACAAGTGGTTCCCTGCGTGGAGACCCTGTTCTGTGACGGGACAAGGGGTTCCCTGCATGGAGACCCTGTTCTGTGACGGGACAAGGGGTTCCCTGCGTGGTGGCCCTGTTCTGTGACGGGACAAAGGGATCCCTGCGTGGAGACATTGTTCTGTGATGAGACAACGGGTTCCCTGCCTGGAGACCCTGTTCTGTGACGGGACAAGTGGTTCCCTGCGTGGACACCCCGTTCTGTGATGGGGCAATGGGTTCCCTGCGTGGAGACACTGTTCTGTGACGGGACAAAGGGTTCCCTGCGTGCAGACACTGTTCTGTGACGGGACAATGGGTTCCCTGCTGGCAGACCCTGTTCTGTGACGGGACAAGGGGTTCCCTGCCTGGAGACACTGTTCTGTGACGGGACAAGGGGTTCCCTGCGTGGTGGCCCTGTTCTGTGACGGGACAAAGGGTTCCCTTCGTGGAGACCCTGTTCTGTGACGGGACAACGGGTTCCCTTCGTGGAGACCCTGTTCTGTGGTGGGACAACGGGTTCCCTGTGTGGAGACCCTGTTCTGTGATGGGACAAGGGGTTCCCTGCGTGGAGACCCTGTGCTGTGACGGGACAAAGGGTTCCCTGCGTGGAGACCCTGTTCTGTGACGGGACAATGGGTTCCCTGACTGGAGACCCTGTTCTGTGACGGGACAACGGGTTCCCTGCCTGGAGACCCTGTTCTGTGATGGGACAAGGGGTTCCCTGCGTGGAGACCCTGTTCTGTGACGGGACAATGGGTTCCCTGCGTGGAGACACTGTTCTGTGACGGGACAACGTGTTCCCCGGCTGGAGACCCTGTTCTGTGACGGCACAAGGGGTTAACTGCTTGGAGACCCTGCTCTGTGACGGGACAATAGGTTCCCAGCTTGGAGACCCTGTGCTGTGACGGGACAAAGGGTTCCTTGCCTGGAGACCCTGTTCTGTGACAGGACAAGGAGTTCCCTGTGTGGAGAATCTGTTCTGTGATATGACAACGGATTCCCTGCTGGCAGACCCTATTCTGTGACGGGACAAGGGTTTCTCTGAGTGGAGACCCTGTTCTGTGACGGGACAAGGGGTTCCCTGACTGGAGACCCTGTTCTGTGACGGGACAATGGGTTCCCTGCGTGGAGACCCTGTTCTGTGACGGGACAACGGATTCCCTGCCTGGACACCCTGTTCTGTGATGGGACAACGGGTCCCCTGCCTGGAGACCCTGTTCCGTGACGGGGCAAGGGGTTCCCTGCGTGGAGACCCTGTTCTGTGACGACACAAGGGGTTCCCTTCGTGGAGACCCTGTTCTGTGACGGGACAACGGGTTCCCTGCGTGCAGACCCTGTTCTATGAAGGGACAACGGGTTCCCTTCGTGGAGACCCTGTGCTGTGAAGGGACAAGGGGTTCCCTCCGTGGAGACCATGTTCTGTGATGGGACAACGGGTTCCTTGCGTGGAGACCATTTTCTGTGACGGGACAATGGGGTTCCTTGCGTGGAGAACCTGTTCTGTGAAGGGACAACTGGTTCCCTGCCTGGAGAACCTGTTCTGTGACGGGGCGAGGGGTTCCCTTCCTGGAGACCCTGTTCTGTGACGGGACAAGGGGTTCCCTGCGTGGAGACACTGTTCTGTCACGGGACAACGGGTTCCCTGCGTGGAGACCCTGTTCTGTGAAGGGACGACGGGTTCCCTGACTGGAGACCTTGTGCTGCGACGGGAAAAGGGGTTCACTTTTTGGAGGCCCTGTTCTGTGACAGGACAACGGGTTCCCGGACTGGAGACCCTGTTCCGTGATGGAACAACGCGTTCCCTGCCTGGAGACCCTGTTCTGTGACGGGACAAAGGGTTCCTGGCCTGGAGACCCTGTTCTGTGGTGGGACACCGGGTTTCCTGCGTGGAGACCCTGTTCTGTAACGGGACAAATTGTTCCCTGCGTGGAGACCCTGTTCTGTGATGGGACAACGGGTTCCCTCACTGGAGACACTTTTCTGTGATGGGACAAGGGGTTCCTTGCCTGGAGACTCTGTTCTGTGACGGGACAACGGGTTCCCTGCGTGGACACCCTGTGCTGTGACGAGACGACGGGTTCCTTGACTAGAGACCCTGTTCTGTGAAGGGACAATGGGTTCCCTGCCTGGAGACACTGTTCTGTGACGGGACAAGGGGTTCCCTGCGTGGAGGCCGTGTTCTGTGAAGGGACAAAGGGTTCCCTGCGTGGAGACCCTGTTCTGCGACGAGACAATGGGTTCCCTGCGTGGAAACCCTGTTCTGTGACAGGACAACGGGTTCCCTGCCTGGAAACCATGTCCCGTGACGGGACAAGTGGTTCCCTGCGTGGAGACCCTGTTCTGTGACAGGACAACGGGTTCCCTGGGTGGAGACCCTGTTCTGTGACGGGACAAGGGGTTCCCTGCCTGGAGACCCTCATCCGTGACGGAACAAGGGGTTCCCTGCGTGGAGACCCTGTGATGTGTCGGGACAACGGGTTCCCTGCCTGGAGACCCTGTTCTGTGACGGGACAACGGGTTCCCTGCGTGGAGACCCTGTTCTGTGACGGGACAATGGGTTCCCTGCCTGGAGACGCAGTTCTGTGACGGGACAAGGGGTTCTCTTCGTGGAGAACCTGTTCTGTGACGGGACCAGGAGTTCCCCTCGTGGAGACCCTGTTCGGTGACGGGACAAGGGGTTCCCTGTGTGGAGACAATGTTTTGTGACGGGACAAGGGGTTCCCTGCGTGGAGACACAATTCTGTGACGAGACAACGGGTTCCCTGCGTGGAGACCCTGTTCTGCGACGGGACAATGAGTTACCTTTTTGGAGACACTGTGCTGTGACGGGACAACGGGTTCGCGGCCTGGAGACCCTGTTCTGTGGCGGGACACCGGGTTTCCTGCGTGGAGACCCTGTTCTTTGATGTGACAACGGGTTCCCTGGGTGGAGACCCTGTTCTGTGACTGAACAAGGGGTTCCCTGCCTGGAGACCCTGTTCTGTGACGAGACAACGGGTTCCCTGCCTGGAGACACTGTTCTGTGACGGGACAACGGGTTCCCTGCGAGGAGTCCCCGTTCTGTGACGGGGCAACGGGTTCCCTGCGTGGAGACCCTGTTCTGTGGTGGGACAACGGGTTCCCTGCGTGGAGACCCTGTTCTGTGATGGAAAACAGGTTCCTTGCGTGGAGAACCTCTTCTGTGACGGGACAACGGGTTCCCTGCGTGGAGAACCTGTTCTGTGACGGGACAACGGGTTCCCTGTGTGGAGTCCCTGTTCTGTGACGGGAAAATGGGTTCCCTGCGTGGAGACACAGTTCTGTGACGGGACACGGGTTCCCTTCCTGGAGACACTGTTCTGTGGAGGGAAAATGGGTTCCCTGAGTGGAGACTCTGTTCTGTGACGGGACAACGGGTTCCCCGCCTGGAGACACTTTTCTGTGATGGGACAACGGGCTCCCTGCGTGGAGACCCTGTTCTGCGATGGGACAACGGGCTCCCTGCGTGGAGACCCTGTTCTGTGATGGGACAATGGGTTCCCTGGGTGGAGACACTGTTCTGTGATGGGACAACGGGTTCCCTGACTGGAGACCCTGTCCTGTGACGGGACAACGGGTTCCCTGCCTGGAGACCCTGTTCTGTGATGGGACAACAGGTTCCCTGCGTGGAGACCCTGTTCTGTGACGGCACACAGGGTTCCCTGCCTGGAGACCCTGTTCTGTGACGGGACAACGGGTTCCCTGCGTGGAGACCCTGTTCTGTGACAGGACAACGGCTTCCCTGCCCTGAGACCCTCTTCCGTGACGGGACAATGGGTTCCCTGCCTGGAGACACTGTTCTGCGATGTGACAACGGGTTCCCTGCCTGGAGACCCTGTTCTGTGACGGGACAACGTGTTCCCTGCGTGGAGACCCTGTTCTGTGACGGGACAACGGGTTCCCCGAGTGGAGACCCTGTTCTGTGACGGGACAAGGGGTTCCCTGCGTGGAGACCCTGTTCTGTGACGGGACAACGGGTTCCCTACGTGGAGACCCTGTTCTGCTACGGGACAATGGGTTCCCTTATGGTGACACTGTTCTGTGACGGGAAAAGCGGTTCCCTTCGTGGAGACCCTGTTCTGCGACGGGACAATGGGTTCCCTTATGGTGACACTGTGCTGCGACGGGACAACGGGTTCCTTGCCTGGAGACCCTGTTCTGTGATGGGACAACGCGTTCCCTGAATGGAGAACCTGTTCTGTGACGGGACAAGGGTTTCCCTGCTTGGAGACCCTGTTCTGTGATGGGACAACGGATTCCCTGTGTGGAGACCCTGTTCTGTGACGGGACAACGGATTCCCTGTGTGGAGACCCTGTTCTGTGACGGGACAAGGGGTTCCCTGCCTGGAGACCCTATTCTGCGACGGGACAATGGGTTCCCTTATGGTGACACTGTGCTGTGACGGGACAACGGGTTCCTTGCCCGGAGACCCTGCTCTGTGACGGGACAAGGGGTTCCCTGCATGGAGACCCTGTTCTGAGACGGGACAAAGTGTTCCCTGTGTGGAGACCCTGTTCTGTGACGGGACAACGGGTTCCCTGCGTGGAGAACCTGTTCTGTGACGGGACAAGGGGTTTCCTGCGTGGAGTCCCTGTTCTGTGATGGGACAAGGGTTTCCCTGCGTGGAGACCCTGTTCTGTGACGGACAACAGGTTCCCTGCCTGGAGACCCTGTTCTGTGACGGGACAACGGGTTCCGTGCGTGGAGACCCTGTTCTGTGACCGGGCAACTTGTTTCCTGCCTGGAGACCCTGTTCTGAGATGGGACAACGGGTTCCCTGCGTGGAGACCCTGTTCTGTGACGGGACAACGGGTTCCGTGCGTGGAGACCCTGTTCTGTGATGGGAAAACGGGTTCCCTGCCTGGAGACCCTGTTCTGTGACGGGACAACGGGTTCCCTGCGAGGAGTCCCTGTTCTGCGACGGGGCAACGGGTTCCCTGCGTGGAGACCCTGTTCTGTGATGGGACAACGGGTTCCCTGCGTGGAGACCCTGTTCTCTGAAGGGACAACGGATTCCCTGCGTGGAGACCCTGTTCTGTGACGGGACAACAGGTTCCCTGCCAGGAGACCCTGTTCCGTGACGGGACAAGAGGTTCTCTGCGTGGAGACCCTGTTCTGTGACGGGACAACGGGTTCCCTACCTGGAGACCCTGTTCTGTGACGGGACAACGGGTTCCGTGCGTGGAGACCCTGTTCTGTGATGGGAAAACGGGTTCCCTGCCTGGAGACCCTGTTCTGTGACGGGACAACGGGTTCCCTGCGAGGAGTCCCTGTTCTGCGACGGGGCAACGGGTTCCCTGCGTGGAGACCCTGTTCTGTGATGGGACAACGGGTTCCCTGCGTGGAGACCCTGTTCTGTGATGGAAAACAGGTTCCTTGCGTGGAGAACCTCTTCTGTGACGGGACAACGGGTTCCCTGCGTGGAGACCCTGTTCTGTGACTGGACAACTTGTTCCCTGCCTGGAGACCCTGTTCTGTGAAGGGACAACGGGTTCCCTGACTGGTGACACTGTGCTGTGACGGGACAACGGTTTCCCTGCCTGGAGACCCTGTTCCGTGACAGATCAAGGGGTTCCCCTCGTGGAGACCCTGTTCTCTGACGGGACAAGGGGTTCCCTGTGTGGAGACCCTGTTCTGTGATGGAAAACAGGTTCCTTGCGTGGAGAACCTCTTCTGTGACGGGACAACGGGTTCCCTGCCTGGAGACCCTGTTCTGTGACTGGACAACTTGTTCCCTGCCTGGAGACCCTGTTCTGTGAAGGGACAACGGGTTCCCTGACTGGTGACACTGTGCTGTGACGGGACAACGGTTTCCCTGCCTAGAGACCCTGTTCCGTGACAGATCAAGGGGTTCCCTGTGTGGAGACCCTGTTCTGTAACGGGACAACGGGTTCCCTGCGTGGAGACAATGTTTTGTGACAGGACAATGGGTTCCCAGCCTGGAGACACAGATCTGTGACGGGACAATGGGTTCCCTGCGTGGAGACCCTGCAATGTGATGGGAAAACGGGTTCCCTGCTTGGAGACCCTGTTCTGTGACGGGACAACGGGTTCCCTACCTGGAGACCCTGTGCTGTGACGGGACAACGGTTTCCTTGCCTGGAGACCCTGTTTTGTGACGGCACAAGGGGTTCCCTGCATGGAGACCCTGTTCTGTGACGGGACAATGAGTTCCCTGCTTGGAGACCCTGTGCTGTGACGGGACAAGGGGTTCCTTGCCTGGAGACCCAGTTCTGTGACGGGACAATGGGTTCCCTGCTTGGAGACCCTGTTCTGTGACGGGACAATGGGTTCCCTGACTGGAGACCCTGTTCTGTGACGGGGCAATGTGTTCCCTGCTTGGAGACCCTGTTCTGTTACGGCACAACGGGTTCCTTGCCTGGAGACCCAGTTCTGTGACGGGACAATGGGTTCCCTGCTTGGAGACCCTGTTCTGTGACGGGACAATGGGTTCCCTGACTGGAGACCCTGTTCTGTGACGGGACAATGGGTTCCCTGCTTGGAGACCCTGTTCTGTGACGGGACAATGGGTTCCCTGCCTGGAGACCCTGTTCTGTGACGGGACAAGGGGTTCCCTGCGTGGAGACCCTGTTCTGTGACGGGACAAGGGGTTCCCTGCGTGGAGACCCTGTTCTGTGACGGGACAACGGGTTCCCTCCGTGGATACCCAGTTTTGTGATGGGACAACGGATTCCCTGCTTGGAGACACTGTTCTGTGACGGGACAACGGGTTCCCTTCCTCGAGACCCTGTTTTGTGACGGGACAACGGGTTCCCTGCTTGGAGATCCTGTTCTCTGACTGGTCAAAGGGTTCCCTTTGTGGAGGCCCTGTTCTGTGACGGGACAACGGGTTCCCTGACTGGAGACCCTGTTCTGTGACGGGACAACGGGTTCCCTACCTGGAGACCCTTTTCTGCGACGGGACAAAGGGGTTCCCTGCCTGGAGACAATGTTTTGTGACGGGACAAGGGGTTCCCTGCGTGGAGCAACTGTTCCGTGACGGGACAACAGGTTCCCTGTGTGGAGACATTGTTCTGGGACTTGACAATGGGTTCCCTGACTGGAGACCCTGTTCCGTGAGGGGACAACGGGTTCCCTGCGTGGAGACCCTGTTCTGTGACGGACAAGGGGTTCCCTGCTTGGTGACCCTGCTCCGTGACGGACAAAAGGTTCTTTGCGTGGAGACCCTGTTCTGCGATGGGACAACGGATTCCCTGCGTGGAGAGCCTGTTCTGTGATGGGACAGCTTGTTCCCTGCGTGGAGACCCTGTTCTGTGATGGGACAATGGGTTCCCAGACTGGAGACACTATTCCGTGATGGGACAACGGGTTCCCTGCGTGGAGACGCTGTGCTGTGATGGGACAACGGGTTCCCTGCGTGGAGACCCTGTTCTGTGATGGCACAAGGGGTTCCCTGTGTGGAGAACCTGTTCTGTGACGGTACAATGGGTTCTCTGACTGGAGACCCTGTTCCGTGACGGGACAACGGGTTCCCTCCGAGGAGACCCTGTTCTGTGACGGGACAACGGGTTCCCTGCCTGGAGACACTCTTCTGTGACGGGACAACTTGTTCCCTGCCTGGAGACCCTGTTCTGTGATGGGAGAACGGGTTCCCTGCCTGGACACCCTGTGCTGTGAAGGGACCACCGGTTCCCTGCCTGGAGACCCTGTTCCGTGACGGGACAACGGGTTCTCTGCCTTTAGAACCTGTTCCGTGATGGGACAAGGGGTTCCCAGGGTGGAGACCCTGTTCTGTGACGGGACAACGGGTTCCCTGCGTGGAGACCCTGTTCTGTGAAGGGACAACGGGTTCCCTGCGTGGAGACCCTGTTCTTTGATGTGACAACGGGTTCCCTGCGTGGAGACCCTGTTCTGCGACGGAACAACGGGTTCCCTGCCTGGAGACACTGTTCTGTGAAGGCACAACGGGTTCCCTGCCTGGAGACCCTGTTCTGTGAAGGGACAACGGGTTACCTGCATGGAGAACCTGTTCTGTGACGGGACAACGGATTCCCTGCCGGGAGACCCTGTTCTGTGACGGGACTAGGGGTTCCCTGCGTGGAGTGCCTGTTCTGTTACGGGACAAGTTGTTTCCTGCGTGGAGAACCTGTTCTGGGATGGGACAACGGGTTCCCTGCGTGGAGACCCTGTTCTGTGACGGGACTAGGGGTTCCCTGCGTGGAGTGCCTGTTCTGTTACGGGACAAGGGGTTTCCTGCGTGGAGAACCTGTTCTGGGATGGGACAACGGGTTCCCTGCGTGGAGACCCTGTTCTGTGAAGGGAAAACGGGTTCCCTGACTGGAGACCCTGTTCTGTGATGGAACAACGGGTTCCCTGCCTGGAAACAAAGTTCTGTGATGGCACAAGGGGTTCCCTGCGTGGAGACCCTGTTGTGTGACGGGACAAGGGGTTCCCTGCTTGGAGACACTGTTCTGTGATGGGGCGAGGGGTTCCCTGCGTGGAGACACTGTTCTGAGATGGGACAACTTATTCCCTGCGTGGAGACCCTGTTCTGTGATGGGACAACGGGTTCCCGGCGTGGAGACCCTGTTCTGTGACGGGACAAAGGGTTCCCTTTTTGGAGACCCTGTTCTGTGGCAGGACAACGGGTTCCCGGACTGGAGATCCTGTTCTGTGATGGGACAACGGGTTCCCTGCCGAGAGACTCTGTTCTGTGACGGGCCAATGGGTTCCAGGCCTGGAGAACCTGTGCTGTGACGGGACAAGAGGTTCCCTGCGTGGAGACCCTGTTCTGCGATGGGACAACGGATTCCCTGCATGGAGACCCTGTTCTATGATGGGACAACGGATTCCCTGCGTGGAGACCCTGTTCTGTGACGGGACAATGGGTTCCCTGCCTGGAGACCCTGTTCTGTGACGGAACAAGGGGTTCCCTGCTTGGAGACCCTGTTCTGTGATGGGACAACGGATTCCCTGCCGGCAGACCCTGTTCTGTGACGGGACAACGGGTTCCCTTCGTGGAGACCCTGTTCTGTGACGGGACAAGGGGTTCCCTGCTTGGAGACCCTGTTCTGCGACGGGACAAGGGGTTCCTTGCCAGGAGAACCTGTTCTGTGAAGGGACAACGGGTTCCCTGCGTGGAGACCCTGTGCCGTGATGGGACAAGGTTTTCCCTGCTTTGAGACCCTGTTCTGTGACGGGACAAGGGTTTCCCTGCCTGGAGACCCTGTTCTGTGACGGGACAATGGTTTCCCTTCGTGGAGACCCTGTTCTGTGACGGGAGAACGGGTTCCCTGCGTGGAGAACCTGTTCTGTGATGGGACAAGGGGTTCCCTGCTTGGAGACCCTGTTCTGTGACAGGACAACGGGTTCCCTGCGTGGATACCCTGCTCTGTGATGGGACAACGGATTCCCTGCTTGGAGACCCTGTTCCATAACGGGACAACGGGTTCCCTGCCTGGAGACCCTGTTTTGTGACGGGACAACGGGTTCCCTGCTTGGAGACCCTGTTCCGTGACGGGACAAGGGGTTCCCTTTGTGGTGGCCCTGTTCTGTGACGGGACAACGGTTTCCCTGACTGGAGACCCTGTTTTGTGACGGCACAACGGGTTCCCTGCTTGGAGACCCTGTTCTGTGACGGGACAAGGGGTTCCCTTTGTGGAGGCCCTGTTCTGTGACGGGACAACGTCTTCCCTTCCGGGAGACTCAGTTCTGTGACGGGACAATGGGTTCCCTGCGTGGAGACACTGTTCTGTGATGGGACAACTGGTTCCCTACCTGGAGACACTTTGCTGTGACGGGACAAGGGGTTCCCTGCGTGGACACCCTGTTCTGTGACGGGACAACGGGTTCCCTTCGTGGAGACACAGTTCTGCGACGGCGAAAGGGGTTCCCTGCCTGCAGACCCTGTTCTGTGACGGGACAAGGGGTTCCCTGCTTGGAGACCCTGTTCTGTGACGAGACAACGGGTTCCCTGCGTGGAGACCCTATGCTGTGACGGGACAACGGTTTCCTTACCTGGAGACCCTGTTCTGTGACGGCACAAGGGTTTCCCTGCGTGGAGACCCTGTTCTGTGTCAGGACAAAGTGTTCCCTGACTGGAGACCCTGTTCTGTGACGGGACAAGGGGTTCCCTGCGTGGAGACCCTGTTCTGTGACGGGACAAAGGTTTCCCTGCCTGGAGACCTTGTTCTGCGAAGGGACAACGGGTTCCCTGAATGGAGACCCTTTTCTCTGTCGGGAGAAGGGGTTCCATGCGTGGAGATCCTGTCCTCTGTCGGGAGAAGGAGTTCCCTGCGTGGAGACGCTGTTCTATGACGGGACAAGGGTTTCCCTGCGTGGAGACCCTGTTCTGTGACAGGACAAAGGGTTCCCTGCTTGGAGAACCTGTTCTGTGACGGGACAACGGATTCCCTTCGTGGAGACCCTGTTCTGTGATGAGACAACGGATTCCCTGCGTGGAGACACTGTTCTGTGATGGGACAAGGGGTTCCCTGCCTGGAGACCCTGTTCTGTGACGGGACAGGGGGTTCCCTGCTCAGAGACCCTGTTCTGTGACGGGACAACGATTTCCCTTCCTGGAGGCCCTGTTTTGTAACGGGACGGGTTCCCTGCCTGGAGAACCTGTTCCATGACGGGACAATGGGTTCCCTGACTGGAGAACCTGTTCCGTGACGGGACAATGGTTTCCCTGCCTGGAGACCCTGTTCCGTGACGGGACAAAGGCTCCCTGCGTGGAGAACCGGTTCTGTGACGGGACAATGGGTTCCCTGCCTGGAAACCCTGTTCCGTGACGGGAGAATGGGCTCCCTGCGATGAGAACCGGTTCCGTGATGGGACGATGGGTTCCCTGCGTAGAGAACATGTTCCGTGACGAGGCAATGGGCTCCCTGCGTGGAGAACCTGTTCCATTAAGGAGCAATGGCTTCCCTTCATGGAGAACCTGTTCCTTTATGGAGCAATGGGCTCCCTGCGTGGAGAACCTGTTCCGTGAGGGGGTAACGGGCTCCCTGCGTGGAGAACGTGTTCCGTGATGGGACAATGGGCTCCCTGCGTGGAGAACCTGTTCTGTGACGGGGCAATGGGCTCCCTGCGTGGAGAACCTGTTCTGTGGGGGGGCAAATAATCTCCCTGCATGGAGAACCTGTTCCGTGACGGGGCAATGGGCTCCCTGCGTGGAGAACGTGTTCTGTGACGTGACAACTGGCTCCCTGCGTGGAGAACGTTTTCTGTGGCGGTACAATGGGCTCCCTGTTAGGAGAACGTGTTCTGTGATGGGACAATGGGCTCCCTGAGTGGAGAACGTGTTCTGTGATTGGTCAACGGCCTCCCTGCGTGGAGACCCTGTTCAGTGACGGGACAAGGGGTTCCCTGCCTATAGACCCTGTTCTGTGACGGGAAAAGGGATTCCCTGCATGGAGACCCAGATCCGTGAAGGGACAACGGGTTCCCACCATGGAGGCCCTTTTCTGTGTCTGGACAAGGGATTCCCTGTGTGCAGACTCTGTTCTGTGACAGAACAACGGTTTCCCTGCATGGAGGCCCTGTTCTGTGATGGGACAACGGGTTCCCCGACTGGAAACCCTGTTCTGTGACGGGACAAGTGGTTCCCTGCTCGGAGACTCTGTTCTGTGAAGGGACAACGGGTTCCCTGCGTGGAGACCCTGTTCTGTGACGGGACAAGGGGTTCCCTGTGTGGAGACACTGTTCTGCGACGGGACAAGGGGTTCCCTGCGTGGAGACCCTGTTCTGTGATGGGACAACGAGTTCCCTGCTTGGAGAACCTGTTCCGTGATGGGACAAGTGGTTCCCTGCCTCGAGACCCTGTTCTGTGATAGGACAAAGGTTACCATGCCTGGAGACCCTGTTCTGTGATGCGACAAGGGGTTCCCTGCCTGGAGACACTGTTCTATGACGGGACAACGGTTTCCCTCCTTGGAGACCCTCTTCTGGGACGGGACAAGGGGTTCCCTTCGTGGAGACCCTGTTCTGTGTCAGGACAAGGGTTTCCCTGCGCGCAGACCCTCTTCTGTGACAGGACAACGGGTTCCCTGATTGGAGACCATGTTCTGTGATGGGACAAGGGGTTCCCGGGGTGGAAGCCCTGTTCTGTGACGGGACAACGGGTTCCCTGCTCGGAGATCCTCTTCTGTGATGGGACAACGGGTTCCCCGCCTGGAGACCCTGTTCTGTGATGGAAAACAGGTTCCCTGCCTGGAGACCCTGTACTGTGAGCGAACAACGGGTTCCCGGCTCGGAGACACAGTTCTGTGATGGGACAACGGGTTCCCTACCTGGAGACCATCTTCCGTGACGGGACAATGGGTTCCCTGTGCAGAGACGCTGTTCTTTGACGGGACAACGGTTTCCCAGCGCGGAGACCCAGTTCTGTGACGGGACAAGGGTTTCCCTGCGTGGAGACCCTGTTCTGTGACGGGACAAAGGGTTCCCTGCCTGGAGACCCTGTTCTGTGACAGGACAACGGGTTTCCTGTGTGGACACCCTGTTCTGTGAAAGGACAACGGGTTCCCTGCTTGGAGACCCTGTTCTGTGACGGGAGAACGGGTTCCGTGCGCGGAATCACGGTTCCGTGTCGGGACAATGGGTTCCCTGGGTGGAGACCATGTTCTGTGACGAGACAACAGGTTCCCAGCATGGTGGCCCTGATCTATGACGGGACAAGGGGTTCCCTGCGTGGACACCCTGTTCTGTGACGGGACAGCGGGTTCCCTTCGTGGAGACACAGTTCTGCGACGGCGAAAGGGGTTCCCTGCGTGGAGACCCTGTTCTGTGACGGGACAAGGGGTTCCCTGCTTGGAGACCCTGTTCTGTGAAGAGACAACGGGTTCCCTGCGTGGAGACCCTGTGCTGTGACGGGACAACGGTTTCCTTACCTGGAGACCCTGTTCTGTGACGGCACAAGGGTTTCCCTGCGTGGAGACCCTGTTCTGTGTCGGGACAAAGGGTTCCCTGACTGGAGACCCTGTTCTGTGACGGGACAAGGGGTTCCCTGCGTGGAGACCCTGTTCTGTGACGGGACAACGGGATCCATGCGTGGAGACCCTGTTCTGTGACGGGACAAAGGTTTCCCTGCCTGGAGACCTTGTTCTGCGAAGGGACAACGGGTTCCCTGAATGGAGACCCTTTTCTCTGTCGGGAGAAGGGGTTCCATGCGTGGAGATCCTGTTCTCTGTCGGGAGAAGGAGTTCCCTGCGTGGAGACGCTGTTCTATGACGGGACAAGGGTTTCCCTGCGTGGAGACCCTGTTCTGTGACAGGACAAAGGGTTCCCTGCTTGGAGAACCTGTTCTGTGACAGGACAACGGATTCCCTTCGTGGAGACCCTGTTCTGTGATGAGACAACGGATTCCCTGCGTGGAGACACTGTTCTGTGATGGGACAAGGGGTTCCCTGCCTGGAGACCCTGTTCTGTGATGAGACAACGGATTCCCTGCGTGGAGACACTGTTCTGTGATGGGACAAGGGGTTCCCTGCCTGGAGACCCTGTTCTGTGACGGGACAGGGGGTTCCCTGCTCAGAGACCCTGTTCTGTGACGGGACAACGATTTCCCTTCCTGGAGGCCCTGTTCTGTAACGGGACGGGTTCCCTGCCTGGAGAACCTGTTCCGTGACGGGACAACGTGTTCCCAGCGCGGAGACCTTATTCTGTGACGGGACAACGGGTTCCCTGTGCGGAGACCCTGTTCTTTGACGGGACAATGGGTTCCCTGTGTGAAGACCCTGTTCTGTGATGGGACAAGGGGTTTCCTGCCTGGAGAACCTGTTCTGTGACGGGACAACGGGTACCCTGCGTGGAGACCCTGTTCTGTGATGGGACAAGGGGTTTCCTGCCTGGAGACCCTGTTCTGTGACGGGACAACGGGTTCCCTGCGTGGAGAGCCTTTTCCGTGACGGGACAATGGGTTCCCAGCTTGGAGAACCTGTTCCGTGATGGGACAATGGGTTCCCTGCGTGGAGAACTTTTTCCTTGTCGAGAAAACTGGTTCCCTGCGTGGAGACCCTGTTCCATGAAGGGACAATGGGTTCCCTTCCTGGAGAACTTGTTCCGTGACGGGAAAATTGCTTCTCTGCCTGGGGACCCTGTTCCGTGACGGGACAAATGCTCCCTGCGCCGAGAACCTGTTCCATGAGGGGGCAAAGGGTTCCCTTCTTGGAGAACATGTTCCGTGACGGGACAATGGGTTCCCTTCGTGGAGAACATGTTCCGTGACGTTACAATGGGCTCCCTGCGTGGAGAACGTGGTCTGTGACAGGACAATGGCCTCCCTGCACGGAGAACCTGTTCCGTGATGGGGCAATGATGTCCCTGAGTGGAGAACGCGGTCTGTGACGGGACAATGGGCTAACTACATGGAGAACGTGTTCTGTGACGGGACAATGGGCTCCCTGCGTGGAGATCGTGGTCTATGAAGGGGCAATGGGCTCCTTGCCTGGAGAACATGTTCCGTGACGGGACAATGGGTTCCATGCTTGGAGAACGGGTTTTGTGACGGGACAATGGGTTCCCTGCGTGGAGAACGTGTTCTGTGACGGGACAATGGGTTCCCTGAGTGGCGAACATGTTCCGTGACGGGACAATGGGTTCCCTGCGTGGCGAACGTGTTCCGTGACGGGACAAAGGGCTCCCTGCGTGTAGAACGTGGCCTGTGAAGGGGCAATGGGCTCACAGCGGGGCGAACATGTTCCGTGAATGTACAATGGGTTCCCTGAGTGGCGAACATGTTCTGTGACGGGACAATGGGCTCCCTGCGTGGAGACCGTGTTCCGTGAAGGGACGATGAGATCCCTCCGTGGAGAACGTTGTCTGTGAGGGGGCAATGGGCTCCCTGTGTGGAGAACGTGTTCTGTGATTGGTCAATGGCCACCCTACGTGGAGAACCTGTTCCGTGACGGGACAAAGGGTTCCCTTCTTGGAGAACATGTTCCGTGACGGGACAAGGGGTTCCCTGAGTGGAGAACATGTTCCGTGACGGGACAATGGGTTAACTGTCTGGAGACCCTGTTCTGTGCCGGGACAACGGGTTCCCTCCGTGGAGGCCCTGTTCTGTGATGGGACAATGGGTTCCCTGAGTGGAGACCCTGTTCTATGACGGGACAACGGGTTCCCTGCGTGGAGAGCCTGTTCTTTGACGGGACAATGGGTTCCCTGCGTGAAGACCCTGTTCTGTGATGGGACAACGGGTTCCCAACGTGGAGACCCTGTTCTGTGACGGGACAAAAGGGTTCCCTGCGTGAAGACCCTCTTCTGTGACGGGAAAAGGGGTTTCCTGCCTGGAGACCCTGTTCTGTGACAGGACAACAGGTTCCCTGCGTAGAGACTCTGTTCTGTGACGGGACAACGGGGTTCCCTGCCTGGAGACCCTGTTCTGGGATGGAACAAGGGGATTCCTGCCTGGAGACCCTGTTCCGTGACAGGACAAGGGGTTCCCTGCCTCGAGATCCTGTTCCGTGACGGGGCAAAGGCTCCCTGCGTGGAGAACCGGTTCCGTGACGGGACAATGGGTTCCCTGCCTGGAAACCCTGTTCCGTGACGGGAGAATGGGCTCCCTGCGATGAGAACCGGTTCCGTGATGGGACGATGGGTTCCCTGCGTAGAGAACATGTTCCGTGACGTGGCAATTGGCTCCCTGCGTGGAGAACCTGTTCCATTAAGGAGCAATGGCTTCCCTTCATGGAGAACCTGTTCCTTTATGGAGCAATGGGCTCCCTGCGTGGAGAACCTGTTCCGTGAGGGGGTAACGGGCTCCCTGCGTGGAGAACGTGTTCCGTGATGGGACAATGGGCTCCCTGCGTGGAGAACCTGTTCTGTGACGGGGCAATGGGCTCCCTGCGTGGAGAACCTGTTCTGTGGGGGGGCAAATAATCTCCCTGCATGGAGAACCTGTTCCGTGACGGGGCAATGGGCTCCCTGCGTGGAGAACGTGTTCTGTGACGTGACAACTGGCTCCCTGCGTGGAGAACGTTTTCTGTGGCGGTACAATGGGCTCCCTGTTAGGAGAACGTGTTCTGTGATGGGACAATGGGCTCCCTGAGTGGAGAACGTGTTCTGTGATTGGTCAACGGCCTCCCTGCGTGGAGACCCTGTTCAGTGACGGGACAAGGGGTTCCCTGCCTATAGACCCTGTTCTGTGACGGGAAAAGGGATTCCCTGCATGGAGACCCAGATCCGTGAAGGGACAACGGGTTCCCACCATGGAGGCCCTTTTCTGTGTCTGGACAAGGGATTCCCTGTGTGCAGACTCTGTTCTGTGACGGAACAACGGTTTCCCTGCATGGAGGCCCTGTTCTGTGATGGGACAACGGGTTCCCCGACTGGAAACCCTGTTCTGTGACGGGACAAGTGGTTCCCTGCTCGGAGACTCTGTTCTGTGAAGGGACAACGGGTTCCCTGCGTGGAGACCCTGTTCTGTGACGGGACAAGGGGTTCCCTGTGTGGAGACACTGTTCTGCGACGGGACAAGGGGTTCCCTGCGTGGAGACCCTGTTCTGTGATGGGACAACGAGTTCCCTGCTTGGAGAACCTGTTCCGTGATGGGACAAGTGGTTCCCTGCCTCGAGACCCTGTTCTGTGATAGGACAAAGGTTACCATGCCTGGAGACCCTGTTCTGTGATGCGACAAGGGGTTCCCTGCCTGGAGACACTGTTCTGTGACGGGACAACGGGTTCCCTCCTTGGAGACCGTCTTCTGGGACGGGACAAGGGGTTCCCTTCGTGGAGACCCTGTTCTGTGTCAGGACAAGGGTTTCCCTGCGCGCAGACCCTGTTCTGTGACAGGACAACGGGTTCCCTGCGTGGAGACCATGTTCTGTGATGGGACAAGGGGTTCCCGGGGTGGAAGCCCTGTTCTGTGACGGGACAACGGGTTCCCTGCTCGGAGATCCTCTTCTGTGATGGGACAACGGGTTCCCTACGTGGAGACCCTATTCTGTGATGGAAAACAGGTTCCCTGCCTGGAGACCCTGTACTGTGAGCGAACAACGGGTTCCCGGCTCGGAGACACAGTTCTGTGACGGGACAACGGGTTCCCTACCTGGAGACCATCTTCCGTGACGGGACAATGGGTTCCCTGTGCAGAGACGCTGTTCTTTGACGGGACAACGGTTTCCCAGCGCGGAGACCCTGTTTTGTGACGGGACAACGGGTTCCCTGCTTGGAGACCCTGTTCTGTGACGGGACTAGGGGTTCCCTGCGTGGAGTGCCTGTTCTGTTACGGGACAAGGGGTTTCCTGCGTGGAGAACCTGTTCTGGGATGGGACAACGGGTTCCCTGCGTGGAGACCCTGTTCTGTGAAGGGAAAACGGGTTCCCTGACTGGAGACCCTGTTCTGTGATGGAACAACGGGCTCACTGCCTGGAAACAAAGTTCTGTGATGGCACAAGGGGTTCCCTGCGTGGAGACCCTGTTGTGTGACGGGACAAGGGGTTCCCTGCTTGGAGACACTGTTCTGTGATGGGGCGAGGGGTTCCCTGCGTGGAGACACTGTTCTGAGATGGGACAACTTATTCCCTGCGTGGAGACCCTGTACTGTGATGGGACAACGGGTTCCCGGCGTGGAGACCCTGTTCTGTGACGGGACAAAGGGTTCCCTTTTTGGAGACCCTGTTCTGTGGCAGGACAACGGGTTCCCGGACTGGAGATCCTGTTCTGTGATGGGACAACGGGTTCCCTGCCGAGAGACTCTGTTCTGTGACGGGCCAATGGGTTCCAGGCCTGGAGAACCTGTGCTGTGACGGGACAAGAGGTTCCCTGCGTGGAGACCCTGTTCTGCGATGGGACAACGGATTCCCTGCATGGAGACCCTGTTCTATGATGGGACAACGGATTCCCTGCGTGGAGACCCTGTTCTGTGACGGGACAATGGGTTCCCTGCCTGGAGACCCTGTTCTGTGACGGAACAAGGGGTTCCCTGCTTGGAGACCCTGTTCTGTGATGGGACAACGGATTCCCTGCCGGCAGACCCTGTTCTGTGACGGGACAACGGGTTCCCTTCGTGGAGACCCTGTTCTGTGACGGGACAAGGGGTTCCCTGCTTGGAGACCCTGTTCTGCGACGGGACAAGGGGTTCCTTGCCAGGAGAACCTGTTCTGTGAAGGGACAACGGGTTCCCTGCGTGGAGACCCTGTGCCGTGATGGGACAAGGTTTTCCCTGCTTGGAGACCCTGTTCTGTGACAGGACAAAGGGTTCCCTGCTTGGAGAACCTGTTCTGTGACGGGACAACGGATTCCCTTCGTGGAGACCCTGTTCTGTGATGAGACAACGGATTCCCTGCGTGGAGACACTGTTCTGTGATGGGACAAGGGGTTCCCTGCCTGGAGACCCTGTTCTGTGACGGGACAGGGGGTTCCCAGCTCAGAGACCCTGTTCTGTGACGGGACAACGATTTCCCTTCCTGGAGGCCCTGTTCTGTAACGGGACGGGTTCCCTGCCTGGAGAACCTGTTCCGTGACGGGACAACGTGTTCCCAGCGCGGAGACCTTATTCTGTGACGGGACAACGGGTTCCCTGTGCGGAGACCCTGTTCTTTGACGGGACAATGGGTTCCCTGTGTGAAGACCCTGTTCTGTGATGGGACAAGGGGTTTCCTGCCTGGAGAACCTGTTCTGTGACGGGACAACGGGTTTCCTGCGTGGAGACCCTGTTCTGTGATGGGACAAGGGGTTTCCTGCCTGGTGAACCTGTTCCGTGACGGGACAACGGGTTCCCAGCGTGGAGAACATTTTCCCTGTCGGGGCAACTGGTTCCCTGCCTGGAGACCCTGTTCCATGACGGGACAATGGGTTCCCTGACTGGAGAACCTGTTCCGTGACGGGACAATGGTTTCCCTGCCTGGAGACCCTGTTCCGTGACGGGACAAAGGCTCCCTGCGTGGAGAACCGGTTCTGTGACGGGACAATGGGTTCCCTGCCTGGAAACCCTGTTCCGTGACGGGAGAATGGGCTCCCTGCGATGAGAACCGGTTCCGTGATGGGACGATGGGTTCCCTGCGTAGAGAACATGTTCCGTGACGAGGCAATGGGCTCCCTGCGTGGAGAACCTGTTCCATTAAGGAGCAATGGCTTCCCTTCATGGAGAACCTGTTCCTTTATGGAGCAATGGGCTCCCTGCGTGGAGAACCTGTTCCGTGAGGGGGTAACGGGCTCCCTGCGTGGAGAACGTGTTCCGTGATGGGACAATGGGCTCCCTGCGTGGAGAACCTGTTCTGTGACGGGGCAATGGGCTCCCTGCGTGGAGAACCTGTTCTGTGGGGGGGCAAATAATCTCCCTGCATGGAGAACCTGTTCCGTGACGGGGCAATGGGCTCCCTGCGTGGAGAACGTGTTCTGTGACGTGACAACTGGCTCCCTGCGTGGAGAACGTTTTCTGTGGCGGTACAATGGGCTCCCTGTTAGGAGAACGTGTTCTGTGATGGGACAATGGGCTCCCTGAGTGGAGAACGTGTTCTGTGATTGGTCAACGGCCTCCCTGCGTGGAGACCCTGTTCAGTGACGGGACAAGGGGTTCCCTGCCTATAGACCCTGTTCTGTGACGGGAAAAGGGATTCCCTGCATGGAGACCCAGATCCGTGAAGGGACAACGGGTTCCCACCATGGAGGCCCTTTTCTGTGTCTGGACAAGGGATTCCCTGTGTGCAGACTCTGTTCTGTGACAGAACAACGGTTTCCCTGCATGGAGGCCCTGTTCTGTGATGGGACAACGGGTTCCCCGACTGGAAACCCTGTTCTGTGACGGGACAAGTGGTTCCCTGCTCGGAGACTCTGTTCTGTGAAGGGACAACGGGTTCCCTGCGTGGAGACCCTGTTCTGTGACGGGACAAGGGGTTCCCTGTGTGGAGACACTGTTCTGCGACGGGACAAGGGGTTCCCTGCGTGGAGACCCTGTTCTGTGATGGGACAACGAGTTCCCTGCTTGGAGAACCTGTTCCGTGATGGGACAAGTGGTTCCCTGCCTCGAGACCCTGTTCTGTGATAGGACAAAGGTTACCATGCCTGGAGACCCTGTTCTGTGATGCGACAAGGGGTTCCCTGCCTGGAGACACTGTTCTATGACGGGACAACGGTTTCCCTCCTTGGAGACCCTCTTCTGGGACGGGACAAGGGGTTCCCTTCGTGGAGACCCTGTTCTGTGTCAGGACAAGGGTTTCCCTGCGCGCAGACCCTCTTCTGTGACAGGACAACGGGTTCCCTGATTGGAGACCATGTTCTGTGATGGGACAAGGGGTTCCCGGGGTGGAAGCCCTGTTCTGTGACGGGACAACGGGTTCCCTGCTCGGAGATCCTCTTCTGTGATGGGACAACGGGTTCCCCGCCTGGAGACCCTGTTCTGTGATGGAAAACAGGTTCCCTGCCTGGAGACCCTGTACTGTGAGCGAACAACGGGTTCCCGGCTCGGAGACACAGTTCTGTGATGGGACAACGGGTTCCCTACCTGGAGACCATCTTCCGTGACGGGACAATGGGTTCCCTGTGCAGAGACGCTGTTCTTTGACGGGACAACGGTTTCCCAGCGCGGAGACCCAGTTCTGTGACGGGACAAGGGTTTCCCTGCGTGGAGACCCTGTTCTGTGACGGGACAAAGGGTTCCCTGCCTGGAGACCCTGTTCTGTGACAGGACAACGGGTTTCCTGTGTGGACACCCTGTTCTGTGAAAGGACAACGGGTTCCCTGCTTGGAGACCCTGTTCTGTGACGGGAGAACGGGTTCCGTGCGCGGAATCACGGTTCCGTGTCGGGACAATGGGTTCCCTGGGTGGAGACCATGTTCTGTGACGAGACAACAGGTTCCCAGCATGGTGGCCCTGATCTATGACGGGACAAGGGGTTCCCTGCGTGGACACCCTGTTCTGTGACGGGACAGCGGGTTCCCTTCGTGGAGACACAGTTCTGCGACGGCGAAAGGGGTTCCCTGCGTGGAGACCCTGTTCTGTGACGGGACAAGGGGTTCCCTGCTTGGAGACCCTGTTCTGTGAAGAGACAACGGGTTCCCTGCGTGGAGACCCTGTGCTGTGACGGGACAACGGTTTCCTTACCTGGAGACCCTGTTCTGTGACGGCACAAGGGTTTCCCTGCGTGGAGACCCTGTTCTGTGTCGGGACAAAGGGTTCCCTGACTGGAGACCCTGTTCTGTGACGGGACAAGGGGTTCCCTGCGTGGAGACCCTGTTCTGTGACGGGACAACGGGATCCATGCGTGGAGACCCTGTTCTGTGACGGGACAAAGGTTTCCCTGCCTGGAGACCTTGTTCTGCGAAGGGACAACGGGTTCCCTGAATGGAGACCCTTTTCTCTGTCGGGAGAAGGGGTTCCATGCGTGGAGATCCTGTTCTCTGTCGGGAGAAGGAGTTCCCTGCGTGGAGACGCTGTTCTATGACGGGACAAGGGTTTCCCTGCGTGGAGACCCTGTTCTGTGACAGGACAAAGGGTTCCCTGCTTGGAGAACCTGTTCTGTGACAGGACAACGGATTCCCTTCGTGGAGACCCTGTTCTGTGATGAGACAACGGATTCCCTGCGTGGAGACACTGTTCTGTGATGGGACAAGGGGTTCCCTGCCTGGAGACCCTGTTCTGTGATGAGACAACGGATTCCCTGCGTGGAGACACTGTTCTGTGATGGGACAAGGGGTTCCCTGCCTGGAGACCCTGTTCTGTGACGGGACAGGGGGTTCCCTGCTCAGAGACCCTGTTCTGTGACGGGACAACGATTTCCCTTCCTGGAGGCCCTGTTCTGTAACGGGACGGGTTCCCTGCCTGGAGAACCTGTTCCGTGACGGGACAACGTGTTCCCAGCGCGGAGACCTTATTCTGTGACGGGACAACGGGTTCCCTGTGCGGAGACCCTGTTCTTTGACGGGACAATGGGTTCCCTGTGTGAAGACCCTGTTCTGTGATGGGACAAGGGGTTTCCTGCCTGGAGAACCTGTTCTGTGACGGGACAACGGGTACCCTGCGTGGAGACCCTGTTCTGTGATGGGACAAGGGGTTTCCTGCCTGGAGACCCTGTTCTGTGACGGGACAACGGGTTCCCTGCGTGGAGAGCCTTTTCCGTGACGGGACAATGGGTTCCCAGCTTGGAGAACCTGTTCCGTGATGGGACAATGGGTTCCCTGCGTGGAGAACTTTTTCCTTGTCGAGAAAACTGGTTCCCTGCGTGGAGACCCTGTTCCATGAAGGGACAATGGGTTCCCTTCCTGGAGAACTTGTTCCGTGACGGGAAAATTGCTTCTCTGCCTGGGGACCCTGTTCCGTGACGGGACAAATGCTCCCTGCGCCGAGAACCTGTTCCATGAGGGGGCAAAGGGTTCCCTTCTTGGAGAACATGTTCCGTGACGGGACAATGGGTTCCCTTCGTGGAGAACATGTTCCGTGACGTTACAATGGGCTCCCTGCGTGGAGAACGTGGTCTGTGACAGGACAATGGCCTCCCTGCACGGAGAACCTGTTCCGTGATGGGGCAATGATGTCCCTGAGTGGAGAACGCGGTCTGTGACGGGACAATGGGCTAACTACATGGAGAACGTGTTCTGTGACGGGACAATGGGCTCCCTGCGTGGAGATCGTGGTCTATGAAGGGGCAATGGGCTCCTTGCCTGGAGAACATGTTCCGTGACGGGACAATGGGTTCCATGCTTGGAGAACGGGTTTTGTGACGGGACAATGGGTTCCCTGCGTGGAGAACGTGTTCTGTGACGGGACAATGGGTTCCCTGAGTGGCGAACATGTTCCGTGACGGGACAATGGGTTCCCTGCGTGGCGAACGTGTTCCGTGACGGGACAAAGGGCTCCCTGCGTGTAGAACGTGGCCTGTGAAGGGGCAATGGGCTCACAGCGGGGCGAACATGTTCCGTGAATGTACAATGGGTTCCCTGAGTGGCGAACATGTTCTGTGACGGGACAATGGGCTCCCTGCGTGGAGACCGTGTTCCGTGAAGGGACGATGAGATCCCTCCGTGGAGAACGTTGTCTGTGAGGGGGCAATGGGCTCCCTGTGTGGAGAACGTGTTCTGTGATTGGTCAATGGCCACCCTACGTGGAGAACCTGTTCCGTGACGGGACAAAGGGTTCCCTTCTTGGAGAACATGTTCCGTGACGGGACAAGGGGTTCCCTGAGTGGAGAACATGTTCCGTGACGGGACAATGGGTTAACTGTCTGGAGACCCTGTTCTGTGCCGGGACAACGGGTTCCCTCCGTGGAGGCCCTGTTCTGTGATGGGACAATGGGTTCCCTGAGTGGAGACCCTGTTCTATGACGGGACAACGGGTTCCCTGCGTGGAGAGCCTGTTCTTTGACGGGACAATGGGTTCCCTGCGTGAAGACCCTGTTCTGTGATGGGACAACGGGTTCCCAACGTGGAGACCCTGTTCTGTGACGGGACAAAAGGGTTCCCTGCGTGAAGACCCTCTTCTGTGACGGGAAAAGGGGTTTCCTGCCTGGAGACCCTGTTCTGTGACAGGACAACAGGTTCCCTGCGTAGAGACTCTGTTCTGTGACGGGACAACGGGGTTCCCTGCCTGGAGACCCTGTTCTGGGATGGAACAAGGGGATTCCTGCCTGGAGACCCTGTTCCGTGACAGGACAAGGGGTTCCCTGCCTCGAGATCCTGTTCCGTGACGGGGCAAAGGCTCCCTGCGTGGAGAACCGGTTCCGTGACGGGACAATGGGTTCCCTGCCTGGAAACCCTGTTCCGTGACGGGAGAATGGGCTCCCTGCGATGAGAACCGGTTCCGTGATGGGACGATGGGTTCCCTGCGTAGAGAACATGTTCCGTGACGTGGCAATTGGCTCCCTGCGTGGAGAACCTGTTCCATTAAGGAGCAATGGCTTCCCTTCATGGAGAACCTGTTCCTTTATGGAGCAATGGGCTCCCTGCGTGGAGAACCTGTTCCGTGAGGGGGTAACGGGCTCCCTGCGTGGAGAACGTGTTCCGTGATGGGACAATGGGCTCCCTGCGTGGAGAACCTGTTCTGTGACGGGGCAATGGGCTCCCTGCGTGGAGAACCTGTTCTGTGGGGGGGCAAATAATCTCCCTGCATGGAGAACCTGTTCCGTGACGGGGCAATGGGCTCCCTGCGTGGAGAACGTGTTCTGTGACGTGACAACTGGCTCCCTGCGTGGAGAACGTTTTCTGTGGCGGTACAATGGGCTCCCTGTTAGGAGAACGTGTTCTGTGATGGGACAATGGGCTCCCTGAGTGGAGAACGTGTTCTGTGATTGGTCAACGGCCTCCCTGCGTGGAGACCCTGTTCAGTGACGGGACAAGGGGTTCCCTGCCTATAGACCCTGTTCTGTGACGGGAAAAGGGATTCCCTGCATGGAGACCCAGATCCGTGAAGGGACAACGGGTTCCCACCATGGAGGCCCTTTTCTGTGTCTGGACAAGGGATTCCCTGTGTGCAGACTCTGTTCTGTGACGGAACAACGGTTTCCCTGCATGGAGGCCCTGTTCTGTGATGGGACAACGGGTTCCCCGACTGGAAACCCTGTTCTGTGACGGGACAACGGGTTCCCAGCGTGGAGAACATATTCCGTGATGAGACAATGGGATCCCTGCGTGGAGAACATTTTCCCTGTCGGGACAACAGGTTCCCTGCCTGGAGACCCTGTTCCGTGACGGGACAATGGGTTCCCAGCCTGGAGAACCTGTTCCGTGACGGGACAATGGCTTCCCTGCCTGGAGACCCTGTTCTGTGATGGGACAACGGGTTCCCTGCGTGGAGACCCTGTTCTGTGACGGGACAACGGGTTCCCTGCGTGGAGACCCTGTTCTGAGACGGGATAAGGGGTTGCCTTAGTGGAGACCCTGTTCTGTGACGGGACTACGGGTTCACTGCGTTGAGAGCCTGTTCTTTGACAGGCCAGCGGGTTCTCTGCGTGAAGACCCTGTTCTGTGAAGGGACAACGGGTTCCCTGCGTGGAGACCCTGATCTGAGACGGGATAAGGGGTTCCCTTCGTGGAGACCCTGTTCTGTGACGGGACAAGGGGTTTCCTGCCTGGAGATCCTGTTCTGTGACGGGACTAGGGTTTTCCTGCCTGGAGACACTGTTCTGTGACGGCAAAAGGGGTTTCCTGCGTGGAGACCCTGTTCTGTGATGGGACAAGGGGTTTCCTGCCTGGTGAACCTGTTCCGTGACGGGACAACGGGTTCCCAGCGTGGAGAACATTTTCCCTGTCGGGGCAACTGGTTCCCTGCCTGGAGACCCTGTTCCATGACGGGACAATGGGTTCCCTGACTGGAGAACCTGTTCCGTGACGGGACAATGGTTTCCCTGCCTGGAGACCCTGTTCCGTGACGGGACAAAGGCTCCCTGCGTGGAGAACCGGTTCCGTGACGGGACAATGGGTTCCCTGCCTGGAAACCCTGTTCCGTGACGGGAGAATGGGCTCCCTGCGATGAGAACCGGTTCCGTGATGGGACGATGGGTTCCCTGCGTAGAGAACATGTTCCGTGACGTGGCAATGGGCTCCCTGCGTGGAGAACCTGTTCCATTAAGGAGCAATGGCTTCCCTTCATGGAGAACCTGTTCCTTTATGGAGCAATGGGCTCCCTGCGTGGAGAACCTGTTCCGTGACGGGGTAACGGGCTCCCTGCGTGGAGAACATGTTCCGTGATGGGACAATGGGCTCCCTGCGTGGAGAACCTGTTCTGTGACGGGGCAATGGGCTCCCTGCGTGGAGAACCTGTTCTGTGGGGGGGCAAATAATCTCCCTGCATGGAGAACCTGTTCCGTGACGGGGCAATGGGCTCCCTGCGTGGAGAACGTGTTCTGTGACGTGACAGCTGGCTCCCTGCGTGGAGACCCTGTTCAGTGACGGGACAAGGGGTTCCCTGCCTATAGACCCTGTTCTGTGACGGGAAAAGGGATTCCCTGCATGGAGACCCAGATCCGTGAAGGGACAATGGGTTCCCACCATGGAGGCCCTTTTCTGTGTCTGGACAAGGGATTCCCTGTGTGCAGACTCTGTTCTGTGACAGAACAACGGATTCCCTGCATGGAGGCCCTGTTCTGTGATGGGACAACGGGTTCCCCGACTGGAAACCCTGTTCTGTGACGGGACAAGTGGTTCCCTGCTCGGAGACTCTGTTCTGTGAAGGGACAACGGGTTCCCTGCGTGGAGACCCTGTTCTGTGACGGGACAAGGGGTTCCCTGTGTGGAGACACTGTTCTGCGACGGGACAAGGGGTTCCCTGCGTGGAGACCCTGTTCTGTGATGGGACAACGAGTTCCCTGCTTGGAGAACCTGTTCCGTGATGGGACAAGTGGTTCCCTGCCTCGAGACCCTGTTCTGTGATAGGACAAAGGTTACCATGCCTGGAGACCCTGTTCTGTGATGCGACAAGGGGCTCCCTGTGTGGAGACCCTGTTCTGTGACGGGACAAGGGGTTCCCTGCCTGGAGACACTGTTCTGTGACGGGACAACGGGTTCCCTCCTTGGAGACCCTCTTCTGGGACGGGACAAGGGGTTCCCTTCGTGGAGACCCTGTTCTGTGTCAGGACAAGGGTTTCCCTGCGCGCAGACCCTCTTCTGTGACAGGACAACGGGTTCCCTGCGTGGAGACCATGTTCTGTGATGGGACAAGGGGTTCCCGGGGTGGAAGCCCTGTTCTGTGACGGGACAACGGGTTCCCTGCTCGGAGATCCTCTTCTGTGATGGGACAACGGGTTCCCCGCCTGGAGACCCTGTTCTGTGATGGAAAACAGGTTCCCTGCCTGGAGACCCTGTACTGTGAGCGAACAACGGGTTCCCGGCTCGGAGACACAGTTCTGTGACGGGACAACGGGTTCCCTACCTGGAGACCATCTTCCGTGACGGGACAATGGGTTCCCTGTGCAGAGACGCTGTTCTTTGACGGGACAACGGTTTCCCAGCGCGGAGACCCTGTTCTGTGACGGGACAAGGGTTTCCCTGCGTGGAGACCCTGTTCTGTGACGGGACAAAGGGTTCCCTGACTGGAGACCCTGTTCTGTGACAGGACAACGGGTTTCCTGTGTGGACACCCTGTTCTGTGAAAGGACAACGGGTTCCCTGCTTGGAGACCCTGTTCTGTGACGGGAGAACGGGTTCCGTGCGCGGAATCACGGTTCCGTGTCGGGACAATGGGTTCCCTGGGTGGAGACCATGTTCTGTGACGAGACAACAGGTTCCCAGCATGGTGGCCCTGATCTATGACGGGACAACGGGTTTCCTGCGCGGAAACCCTGTTCTGTGACCGGAAAATGGATTCACTGCGTGGAGACCCTGTTCTGTGACGGGAGAACGGGTTCCCTGCGCGGAAACCCTGTTCTGTGATGTGACAAAGGTTTCCATGCCTGGAGACCCTGTTCTGTGACAGGACAAGGGGTTCCCTGCCTCGAGATCCTGTTCTGTGACCTGAGAACGGGTTCCCTGCGTGCAGACCCTGTTCTGTGACGGTACAATGTGTTCCCTTCGTGGAGACCCTGTTCTGTGACGGGACAATGGGTTCCCTGCATGGAGATCCTGTTCTGTGACGGGACAATGGGTTCCCTGCTTGGAGACTCTGTTCTGTGAAGGGACAACGGGTTCCCTGCCTGGAGACCCTGTTCTGTGACGGGACAACGGATTCCCTGCGTGGAGACCCTGTTCTGTGACGGGACAACGGGTTCCCTGCGTGAAGGCCCTGTTCTGTGTCGGGACAATGGGTTCCCTGCGTGGAGACCCTGTTCCGTGACGTGAACAACGGGTTGTCAGGGTGGAGACCCTGTTCTGTGACGGGACAACGGGTTCCCCGCCTGGAGACCCTGTTCTGTGACGGGGCAATTGGATCCCCTGAGTGGAGACCCTGTTTTGTGAAGGGACAGGGGGTTCCCTGCCTGGAGACCCTGTTCTGTGACGGGAAAAAGGGTTCCCTGCGTGGAGACCCTGTTCTGTGACGGGACAACGGGTTCCCTGCTCGAATACTCTGTTCTGTAACGGGACAACGGGTTCCCTGCGTGGAGACCATGTTCTGTGACGGGACAAGGGGTTCCCAGCGTGGAGGCCTTGATCTATGACGCGGAGTTCCTGTTCTCTGACAGAACAACAAGTTCCCTGCGTGGGGACCGCGGTCTGTGACAGGAGAACGGTTTCCCAGCGCGGAAACCCTGTTCTGTGATGGGACAACGGGTTCCCTTCTTGGAGACCCTGTTCTGTGACGGGACAACGGGTTCCCTGTGTGGAGACCCTGTTCTGTGACGGGACAACGGGATCCCTGCGTGGAGACCCTATTCTGTGATGGGACAATGGGTTCCCTGCTTGGAGACCCTGTTCTGTGACGGGACATGGGGTTCCCTGCGTGGAGACCCTGTTCTGTGACGGGACAATGGGTTCCCTGCGTGGAGACCCTGTTCTGTGACGGGACAACGGGTTCCCTGCTTGGAGACCCTGTTCTGTGACGGGACAACGGGTTCCCTGCGTGGAGACCCTGTTCTGTGACGGGACAACGGGTTCCCTGCTTGGAGACCCTGTTCTGTGACGGGACAACGGGTTCCCAGCGCGGAGACCCTGTTCTGTGATGGGACAAGAGGTTCCCTGCGTGGAGAACCTGTTCTGTGACGGTACAACGGGTTCCTAGCAGGGAGAACCTGTTCTCTCACGGGACAGCGATTTCCCTGCCTCAGAACCCTGTTCTGTGACGGGACAATGGGTTCCCTGCTTGGTGACCCTGTTCTGTGATGGGACAACGGTTTTCCCTGCGTGGAGACCCTGTTCTGTGACGGGACAATGGGCTCCCTGCGTGGAGAACCGGTTCCGTGACGGGACAATGGGCTCCCGGCGTGGAGAACCTCTTCCGTGACGGGACAATGGGCTCCCTGCGTGGATAACCGGTTCCTTGGCGGGGCAGTGCACTCCCTGCGTAGAGAACATGTTCCTTGACGTGGCAATGGGCTCCCTGCATGGAGAACCTGTTCCGTTAAGGGGCAATGGGCTCCCTGCGTGGAGAACCTGTTCCATGAAAGGGCAATGATCTCCCTGCGTGGAGAACCTGTTCCGTGATGGGGCAATGAGGTCCCTGATTGGAGAACGTGTTCTGTGACGGGACAATGGGCTCCCTGCGTAGAGAACGTGTTCTGTGAAGGGACGATGAGATCCCTGCGTAGAGAACGTTGTCTGTGACGGGGCAATGGGTTCCCTGCGTGGAGAACGTGCTCTGTGATTGGTCAATGGCCTCCCTGCGTGGAGAACATGTTCCGTGACGGGACAAAGGGTTCCCTTCTTGGAGAACATGTTCCGTGACAGGACAACGGGTTCCCTGCCTGGAGACCCTGTTCCGTGACGGGACAATGGGTTCCCTTCTTGGAGAACATGTTCTGTGACGGGACAATGAGCTACCTGCGTGGAGAATGTGGTCTGTGATGGGACAATGGGCTCCCTGCGTGGAGAACCTGTTCCGTGACAGGACAATGCCCTCCCTGCGTGGAGTAGGTGTTCCGTGATGGGACAATGGGTTCCCTTCTTGGAGAACCTGTTTTGTGACGGGACAATGGGTTCCCTTCGCGGAGAACCGGTTCCGTGACGGGACAATGGGTTCCCTGCACGGGGAACCGGTTCCGTGACGGAAAAATGGGTTCACTGCGTGGAGAACGTGGCCTGTGACGGGACTACAGTTTCCCAGCGTGGAGACCCTGTTCTGTGACGGGGCAACCGGTTCCATGCCTGGAGACCCTGTTCTATGACGGGAAAAGGGGTTACCAGCGTGGAGACACTGTTCCGTGACGGGACAACGGGATCCCTCCTTGGAGAACCTATTCTGTGATGGGACAAGGGGTTCCCTGTCTGGAGACCCTGTTCTGTGATGGGACAGGGGGTTCCTTGCGCAGAGACCCTGTTCTGTGACGGGACAATGATTTCCCTTCCTGGAGGCCCTGTTCTATAACGGGACAACGGGTTCCCTGCCTGGAGAACCTGTTCTGTGACGGGACAACGGGTTCCCAGTGCGGAGACCCTGTTCTTTGACGGGACAGCGGGTTCCCTGCGTGAAGACCCTGTTCTGTGACGGGACAAGGGGTTTCCTGCCTGGAGACCCTCTTCTGTGACGGGACAATGGGTTCCCTGTGTGGAGAGCCTGTTCCGTGACGGGACAATGGGTTCCCTGCGTGGAGAACTTTTTCCCTGTCGAGAAAACTGGTTCCCTGCGTGGAGACCCTGTTCCATGATGGGACAATGGGTTCCCTTCCTGGAGAACTTGTTCCGTGACGGGACAATTGCTTCCCTGCTGGGGACCCTGTTCCGTGACGGGACAAATGCTCCCTGCGTGGAGAACCTCTTCCGTGACGGGACAATGGGTTCCCTGCCTGGAAACCCTGTTCCGTGACGGGACAATGGGCTCCCTGCGGGGAGAACCGGCTCCATGATGGGACGATGGGTTCCCTTCTTGGAGAACATGTTCCGTGACGTGGCAATGGGCTCCCTGCGTGGAGAACCTGTTCCTTTAAGGGACAACGGCTTCCCTGCATGGAGAACCTGTTCCTTTATGGAGCAATGGGCTCCCTGCGTGGAGAACATGTTCCGTGATGGGACAATGGGCTCCCTGCATGGAGAACCTCTTCCGTGACGGGGTAATGGGCTCCCTGCGTGGAGAACCTGTTCTGTGGGGGGGCAAATAATCTCCCTGCATGGAGAACCTGTTCCGTGACGGGGCAATGGGCACCCTGCGTGGAGAACGTGTTCTGTGACGGGTCAATGGGCTCCCTGCGTGCAGAACGTGTTCTGTGGCGGTACAATGGGCTCCCTGTGAGGAGAACGTGTTCTGTGATGGGACAATGGCCTCCCTGCATACAGAACGCGGTCTCTGATGGGACAATGGGCCTCCCTACATGGAGAACGTGTTCTGTGACGGGACAATGGGCTCCCTGCGTGGAGAACGTGTTCTGTGACGTGACAATGGGCTCCCTGCGTGGAGATCGTTGTCTATGAGGGGGCAATGGGCTCCCCTCGTGGAGAACCTGTTCTGTGATGGGACAATAGGCTCCCTGCGTGTAGAACGTGTTCTGTGACGGGACAATGGGTTCCCTGCGTGGAGAACATGTTCCGTGACGGGACAATGGGTTCCCTTCTTGGAGAATATGTTCCGTGACGGGACAATGGGCTCCCTGCATGGAGAACCTCTTCCGTGACGGGGCAATGATCTCCCTGCGTGGAGAACCTCTTCCGTGAGGTGGCAAATAATCTCCCTGCATGGAGAACCTGTTCCGTGACGGGGCAATGGTGTCCCTGCGTGGATAACGTGCTCTGTGACGGGACAATGGGCTCCCGACGTGGAGAACGTGTTCTGTGACGGGACAATGGGCTCCCTGCGTGGAGACCCTGTTCTGTGACGGGACTATGGGCTCCCTGCGTGGAGGGCGTGGTCTGTGATGGGACAATGGTCTCCCTGCGTGGAGAACGCGGTCTGTAACGGGACAAGGGGCTCCCGACATGGAGAACGTGTTCTGTGACGGGACAATGGGCTCCCTGTGTGGAGATCGTGGTCTATGAGGGGCAATGGGCTCCATTCGTGGAGAACCTGGTCTGTGATGGGACAATAGGCTCCCTGCATGTAGAACGCGGTCTGTGACGGGACAATGGGTTCCCTGCGTGGAGAACGTGTTCTGTGACGGGACAATGGTCTCCCTGCGTGGAGACCCTGTTCTGTGACGGGACTATGGGCTCTCTGCGTGGAGAACGTGGTCTATGAGGGGGCAATGGGCTCCTTGCCTGGAGAACATGTTCCGTGACGGGACAATGGTTTCCCTGAGTGGAGAACGTGTTTTGTGATGGGACAATGGGTTCCCTGCGTGGAGAACGTGTTCCGTGACGGGGCAATGGGTTCCCTGCGTGGCGAACATGTTCCGTGACGGGTCAATGGGTTCCCTGCATGGCGAACATGTTCCGTGACAGTTCAATGGCTTCCCTGCGTGGCGAACGTGTTCCGTGACGGGACAATGGGCTCCCTGCGTGTAGAACGTGGTCTGTGAAGGGGCAATGGGCTCCCTGTGTTGCGAACATGTTCCGTGAATGTACAATGGGTTCCCTGCGTGGCGAACATGTTCTGTGACGGGACAATGGGCTCTCTGCATGGAGAGCATGTTCCGTGAGGGGACAATGGGCTCCCTGCGTGGAGATCATGTTCCGTGACGGGACAATGTCTCTCTGCATGGAGAGCATGTTCCGTGACGGGACAATGGGCTCCCTGAGTGGAGAACATGTTCCATGACGGGACAATGGGCTCCCTGCTTGGAGAACATGCTCTGTAACGGGACAATGGGCTCCCGGCGTGGAGAACATGTTCCGTGAGGAGGCAATGACCTCCCTGCGTGGAGAACCTGTTCCGTGATGGGGCAAATAGTCTCCCTGCATGGAGAACCTGTTCCGAGACGAGGCAATGGGCTCCCTGCGTGGAGAACCTGTTCCGAGACGAGGCAATGGGCTCCCTGCGTGGAGAACCTGTTCTGTAACGGGGCAATGGGGTCCCTGCGTGGAGAACATGTTCCGTGAGGGGGCAATGATCTCCCTGCGTGGAGAACCTGTTCCGTGAGGGGGCAAATAATCTCCCTGCATGGAGAACCTGTTCCGAGACGGGGCAATGGGCTCCCTGCATGGAGAACCTGTTCTGTGATGGGGCAACGGGGTCCCTGCGTGGAGAACGTGTTCTGTGACGGGACAATGGGCTCCCTGCGTGGAGAACGTGTCCTGTGATTGGTCAACGGCCTCCCTGCTTTTAGATCGTGGTCTATGAGCGTGCAATGGGCTCCCTTCGTGGAAAACCTGTTCTGTGATGGGACAATGGGCTCCCTGCGTGTAGAACGCGGTCTGTGACGGGACAATGGGTTCCCTGTGTGGAGAACGTGTTCTGTGACGGGACAATGGGCTCCCTGCGTGGAGAACGTGGTCTGTGAAGGACAATGGGCTCCCTGCGTGGAGGACGTGGTCTGTGATTGGTCAATAGCCTCCCTGCGTGGAGAACCTGTTCCGTGACGGGACAAAGGGTTCCCTTCTTGGAGAACATGTTCCGTGACGGGACAATGGGTTCCCTGAGTGGAGAACATGTTCCGTGACGGGACAATGGGTTCCCTGAGTGGAGAACATGTTCCGTGACGGGACAAGGGGTTTCCTGCCTGGAGACCCTGTTCCGTGACGGGACAACGGGTTCCCAGCGTGGAGAACATGTTCCGTGATGGGACAATGGGTTCAATGCGTGGAGAACCTTTTCCCTGTCGGGAAAACTGGTTCCCTGTCTGGAGACCCTGTTCCATGACGGGACAACGTGTTCCCTGCCTGGAGAACATGTTCCGTGTCGGGACAATGGCTTACCTGCGTGGAGACCCTGTTCTGTGACGGGACAATGGGTTCCCTGCGTGGAGACCCTGTTCTGTGACGGGACAATATTTTCCCTTCGTGGAGACCCTATTCTGTGATGGGACAACGGGTTCCCTGTGCGGAGTCCCTGTTCTCTGACGGGACAATGGGTTCCCTGAGTGGAGACTCTGTTCTGTGAAGGGACAACGGGTTCCCTTCGTGGAGACCCTGTTCTGTGACGGGAGAACGGATTCCCTGGGGGGAGACCCTGTTCTGTGACGGGACAACGGGTTCCCTGCGTGAAGACCCTGTTCTGTGACGGGACAATGGGTTCCCAGCGTGGAGACCCTGTTCCGTGACGTGACAACGGGTTGTCAGGGTGGAGACCCTGTTCTGTGACGGGACAAGGGGTTCCCTGTGTGGAGAACCTTTTCCGTATCGGGACAACGGGTTCCCCGCCTGGAGACCCTATTCTGTGATGGGACATCGGATTCCCTGAGTGGAGACACTGTTTTGTGACGGGACAGGGGGTTCCCTGCGTGGAGAACCCTGTTCTGTGACGGGAAAAAGGGTTCCCTGCCTGGAGACCCTGTTCTGTGACGGGACAACGGGTTCCCTGCTCGAAGACTCTGTTCTGTGAAGGGACAACGGGTTCCCTGGGTGGAGACCATGTTCTGTGACGGGACAAGGGGTTCCCAGCGTGGAGGCCTTGATCTATGACGGGACAACGGGTTCCCTGCGCGGAGTTCCTGTTCTCTGACAGAACAACGGGTTCCCTGCGTGGGGACCGTGTTCTGCGACAGGAGAACGGTTTCCCTGCGTGGAGACCCTGTTCTGTGACGGGACAAGGGGTTCCCTGCTTGGAGACCCTTTTCTGTGACGGGACAACAGGTTCCCTGTGTGGAGACACTGTTCTGTGACGGGACAACGGGCTCCCTGCGTGGAGACCCTGTTCTGTGGGGGGGCAAATAATCTCCCTGCATGGAGACCCTGTTCCGTGACGGGGCAATGGGCTCCCTGCGTGGAGAACGTGTTCTGTGACGGGTCAATGGGCTCCCTGCGTGGAGAACGCGGTCTGTGACGGGACAATGGGCCTCCCTACATGGAGAACGTGTTCTGTGATGGGACAATGGGCTCCCTGCGTGGAGATCGTTGTCTATGAGGGGGCAATGGGCTCCCTTCGTGGAGAACCTGTTCTGTGATGGGACAACAGGCTCCCTGCGTGTAGAACGTGTTCTGTGATGGGACAATGGGTTCCCTGCGTGGAGAACATGTTCCGTGACAGGACAATGGGTTCCCTTCTTGGAGAATATGTTCCGTGACGGGACAATGGGTTCCCTGCATGGCGAACATGTTCCGTGACGGGTCAATGGGTTCCCTGCGTGGCGAACTTGTTCCGTGTCGGGTCAATGGGTTCCCTGCGTGGCGAACCTGTTCTGTGACGGGACAATGGGCTCCCTGCGTGGAGAACGTGTTCTTTGACGGGACGATGAGATCCCTGCTTGGAGAACGTTGTCTGGGAGGGGGCAATGGGCTCCCTGCGGGGAGAACCTGTTCCATGACGGGACAAAGGGTTCCCTTCTTGGAGAACATGTTCCGTGACGGGACAATGGGTTCCCTGCGCGGAGAACCGGTTCCGTGACGGAAAAATAGGTTCCCTGCATGGCGAACCTCTTCTGTGACGGGACAAAGGGTTCCCTGCGTGGAGACCCTGTTCTTTGAGAGACAAAGGGTTCCCTGCGTGGAGACCCTGTTCCGAGACGGGACAATGGGTTCCCTGCCTGGAGACCCTGTTCCATGACGAGACAATGGGTTCCCTGCGTGGAGAACCTATTCCGTGACGGGACAATGTCTTCCCTGCCTGGAGACCCTGTTCCGTGACGGTACAATGGGCTCCCTGCATGGAGAACCGGTTCCGTGACGGGACAACGGGTTTCCTGCGTGGAGAACATGCTCCGTGACGGGGCAATGGGCTCCCTGCGTGGAGAACCTGTTTCGTGAGGGGGCAATGATCTCCCTGCGTGGAGAACCTGTTCCGTGAGGTGGCAAATAATCTCCCTGCATGGAGAACCTGTTCCGAGACGGGGCAATGGTCTCCCTGCCTGGAGAACCTGTTCCGTGACGGGGCAATGGGGTCCCTGCGTGGAGAACGTGCTCTGTGAATGGACAATGGGCTCCCTGCGTGGAGAACGTGTTCTGTGGCGGGACAAGAGGTTCCTTGCCGGGAGAACATGTTCCGTGACGGGACAATGGGCTCCCTGCGTGGAGAACGTGTCCTGTGATTGGTCAACGGCCTCCCTGCGTGGAGATCGTGGTCTATGAGCGGGCAATGGGCTCCCTTCGTGGAGAACCTGTTCTGTGAAGGGACAATAGGCTCCCTGCGTGTAGAACGCGGACTGTGACGGGACAAGAGGTTCCCTGCGGGGAGAACATGTTCCGTGACGGGACAATGGGCTCCCTGCGTGGAGAACGTGTTCTGTGACGGGACAATGGGCTCCCTGTGTGGAGGGCGTGGTCTGTGATGGGACAATGGTCTCCCTGCGTGGAGAACATGTTCCGTGACGGGACAATGGTTTCCCTGAGTGGAGAACGTGTTTTGTGATGGGACAATGGGTTCCCTGCGTGTAGAACGTGTTCTGTGACGGGACAATGGTTTCCCTGCGTGGAGAACATGTTCCGTGATGTGACAATGGGTTCCCTGCGTTGCGAACGTGTTCCGTGACGGGTCAATGGGTTCCCTGCATGGCGAACATGTTCCGTGACAGTTCAATGGGTTCCCTGAGTGGTGAACGTGTTCCGTGACGGGACAATGGGCTCCCTGCGTGGCGAGCATGTTCTGTGACGGGACAATGGGCTCCCTGCGTGTAGAACGTGGTCTGTGAAGGGGCAATGGGCTCCCTGCGTTGCGAACATGTTCCGTGAATGTACAATGGGTTCCCTGAGTGGCGAACATGTTCTGTGACGGGACAATGGGCTCTCTGCATGGAGAGCATGTTCCGTGAGGGGACAATGGGCTCCCTGCGTGGAGATCATGTTCCGTGACGGGACAATGTCTCTCTGCATGGAGAGCATGTTCAGTGACGGGACAATGGGCTCCCTGAGTGGAGAACATGTTCCATGACGGGACAATGGGCTCCCTGCTTGGAGAACATGCTCTGTAACGGGACAATGGGCTCCCGGCGTGGAGAACATGTTCCGTGAGGAGGCAATGACCTCCCTGCGTGGAGAACCTGTTCCGTGATGGGGCAAATAGTCTCCCTGCATGGAGAACCTGTTCCGAGACGGGGCAATGGGCTCCCTGCCTGGAGAACCTGTTCCGAGACGGAGCAATGGGCTCCCTGCGTGGAGAACCTGTTCCGTGATGGGGCAATGGGGTCCCTGCGTGGAGAACATGTTCCGTGAGGGGGCAATGATCTCCCTGCGTGGAGAACCTGTTCCGTGAGGGGGCAAATAATCTCCCTGCATGGAGAACCTGTTCCGAGACGGGGCAATGGGCTCCCTGCATGGAGAACCTGTTCCGTGATGGGGCAACGGGGTCCGTGCGTGGAGAACGTGTTCTGTGACGGGACAATGGGCTCCCTGCGTGGAGAACGTGTCCTGTGATTGGTCAACGGCCTCCCTGCTTTTAGATCGTGGTCTATGAGCGTGCAATGGGCTCCCTTCGTGGAAAACCTGTTCTACGATGGGACAATGAGCTCCCTGTGAGTAGAACGCGGTCTGTGACGGGACAATGGGTTCCCTGTGTGGAGAACGTGTTCTGTGACGGGACAATGGGCTCCCTGCGTGGAGAACGTGGTCTGTGAAGGACAATGGGCTCCCTGCGTGGAGGACGTGGTCTGTGATTGGTCAATAGCCTCCCTGCGTGGAGAACCTGTTCCGTGACGGGACAAAGGGTTCCCTTCTTGGAGAACATGTTCCGTGACGGGACAATGGGTTCCCTGAGTGGAGAACATGTTCCGTGACGGGACAAGGGGTTTCCTGCCTGGAGACCCTGCTCTGTGAGAGGACAAGGGGTTTCCTGCGTGGAGACCCTGTTCTGTGACGGGACAAGGGGTTTCCTGCCTGGAGACCCTGTTCCGTGACGGGACAACGGGTTCCCAGCGTGGAGAACATGTTCCGTGATGGGACAATGGGTTCAATGCGTGGAGAACCTTTTCCCTGTCGGGAAAACTGGTTCCCTGCCTGGAGACCCTGTTCCATGACAGGACAACATGTTCCCTGCCTGGAGAACATGTTCCGTGTCGGGACAATGGCTTACCTGCGTGGAGACCCTGTTCTGTGACGGGACAATGGGTTCCCTGCGTGGAGACCCTGTTCTGTGACGGGACAAGGGGTTCCCAGGGTGGAGACCCTGTTCTGTGACGGGACAAAGGGTTCCCTGTGTGGAGACCCTCTTCTGTGACGGGACAAGGGGATTCCTGCCTGGAGATCCTGTTCTGTGACGGGACTAGGGGTTTCCTGCCTGGAGACCCTGTTCTGTGATGGGACAACGGGTTTCCTGCGTGGAGACCCTCTTCTGTGACGGGACAAGGGGTTTCCTGCCTGGAGACCCTGTTCCGTGACGGGACAACGGGTTCCCAGCGTGGAGAACATGTTCCGTGATGGGCCAAAGGCTCCCTGCGTGGAGAACCGGTTCCGTGTCGGGACAATGGGCTCCCTGCGTGGAGAACCGGTTCCGTGACGGGACAATGGGTTCCCTGCCTGGTAACCCTTTTCCGTGACGGGACAATGGGCACCCTGCGTGGAGAACGTGTTCCGTGGCGGGACAATGGGCTCCCTGCATGGAGAACCGATTCCGTGATGGGACAATGGGCTCCCTGCGTGGAGAACCGGTTCCGTAGCGGTGCAGTACGCTCCCTGCGTGGAGAACATGCTTCGTGACGTGGCAATGGGCTCCCTGCGTGGTGAACATGCTCCGTGAAGGGGCAATGGCCTCCCTGCATGGAGAACCTGTTCCTTTAGGGAGCAATGGGCTCCCTGTGTGGAGAACCTGTTCCGTGACGGGGCAACGGGCTCCCTGCGTGGAGAACATGTACCGTGATGGGGCAATGAGGTCCCTGAGTGGAGAACGTGTTCTGTGATGGGACAATGGGCTCCCTGCGTGGAGACCGTGTTCCGTGAAGGGACGATGAGATCCCTCCGTGGAGAACGTTGTCTGTGAGGGGGCAATGGGCTCCCTGCATGGAGAACGTGTTCTGTGAGGGGGCAATGGCCTCCCTGCGTGGAGAACCAGTTCCGTGAAGTGACAAAGGGTTCCCTTCTTGGAGAACATGTTCCGTGACGGGACAATGGGTTCCCTGAGTGGAGAACATGTTCCGTGACGGGACAACGGGTTCCCTGAGTTTAGAACATGTTCCGTGACAGGACAATGGGCTCCCTGCGTGGAGAACCTGTTCTGTGTCGGGTCAAAGGGTTCCCTCCGTGGAGACCCTGTTCTGTGATGGGACAACGGGTTCCCTGCCTGGAGACCCTGTTTTGTGAAGGGACAACTTGTTCCCTGTGTGGAGACACTGTTCTGTTACGGGACAATGGGTTCCCTTCGTGGAGACCCTGTTCTGGGATGGGACAACGGGTTCCCTGCCGGGAGACCCTGTTCTGTGATTGGAAAACGGATTCCCTGCGTGGAGACCCTGTGCTGTGAAGGCACAAGGGGTTTCCTTCGTGGAGACCCTGTTCAGTGACGGGACAACGGGTTCCTTGCCTGGAGACCCTTTTCTGTGACGGGACAAGGGTTTCCCTGCTTGGAGACCCTGTTCTGTGACGGGACAACGGGTTCCCTGCGTGGAGACCCTTTTCTGTGACGGGACAAGGGGTTCCTTGCCAGGAGAACCTGTTCTGTGACGGCACAAGTGGTACACTGGATGGGGACCCCGTTCTGTGACGGGACAACGGGTTCCCTGTGTGGAGACCCTGTTCTGTGACGGGCCAAGGGGTTCCCTGTGTGGAGACACTGTTCTGCGACGGGACAAGGGGTTCCCTGCCTGGAGACCCTGTTCTGTGACGGGACAACGGGTTCCCTGCTTGGAGAACCTGTTCCGTGACGGGACAAGGGGTTCCCTACCTCGAGACCCTGTTCTGTGATAGGACAAATGTTACCATGCCTGGAGACCCTGTTCTGTGATGCGACAAGGGGCTCCCTGTGTGGAGACCCTGTTCTGTGACGGGACAACGGGTTCCCTGCGTGGAGACCCTGTTCTGTGACGGGACAAGGGGTTCCCGACGCGCAGACCCTGTTCTGTGACGGGACAAAGGGTTCCCTGCGTGGAGACCATGTTCTGTGACGGGACAAGGGGTTCCCGGGGTGGAAGCCCTGTTCTGTGACTGGACAACGGGTTCCCTGCTCGGAGATCCTCTTCTGTGACGGGACAATGGGTTCCCTGCGTGGAGACCCTGTTCTGCGATGGGACAAGGGGTTCCCTGCCTGGAGACCCTGTTCTGTGAGGGAACAACGGGTTCCCTCCTCGGAGACAAAGTTCTGTGACGGGACAACGGATTCCCTGCTGGCAGACCCTGTTCCGTGACGGGAAAACGGGCTCCCAGCGTGGAGACCCTGTTCTCTGACGGGACAACGGGTTCCCTGCCTGGACACCCTGTTCAGTGACGGGACAACGGGTTTCCTGTGTGGAGACCCTGTTCTGTGACGGGACAACGCGTTCCCTGTGTGGAGACCCAGTTCCGTGTCGGTAAAATAGGTTCCCTGCCGGGAGACCCTGTTCTGTGACGGGACAACGGGTTCCCAGGGTGGAGACCCTGTTCCGTGACGAGACAACAGGTTCCCAGCATGGAGGCCCTGATCTATGACGGGACAACGGGTTCAATGCGCGGAAACCCTGTTCTGTGACCGGACAATGGATTCACTGCGTGGAGACCCTGTTCTGTGACGGGAGAACGGGTTCCGTGCGCGGAAAGCCTGTTCTGTGATGGGACAAAGGTTTCCATGCCTGGAGACCCAGTTCTGTGACGGGACAAGGGGTTCCCTGCCTCGAGGCCCTGTTCTGTGATGGGACAACGGGTTCCCTGCCTCGAGATCCTGTTCTGTGACGGGACAACGGGTTTCCTGCGTGGAGACCCTGTTCTGTGACGGGACAACGGGTTCCCTGTGTGGAGTCCCTGTTCTCTGACGGGACAATGGGTTCCCTGCTTGGAGACTCTGTTCTGTGAAGGGACAACGGGTTCCCTGCGTGGTGACCATGTTCTGTGACGGAACAAGTGGTTCCCTTCTTGGAGACCCTGTTCTGTGACGGGACAACGGGTTCCCTGCGTGAAGACCCTGTTCTGTGACGGGACAATGGGTTCCCAGCATGGAGACCCTGTTCCGTGACGTGACAACGGGTTGTCCGGGTGGAGACCCTGTTCTGTGACGGGACAACGGGTTCCCTGCGTGGAGAACCTTTTCCGTATCGGGACAACAGGTTTCCCGCCTGGAGACCCTATTCTGTGACGGGACATCGGATTCCCTGAGTGGAGACCCTGTTTTGTGACGGGACAGGGGTTTCCCTGCCTGGAGACCCTGTTCTGCGACGGGAAAAAGGGTTCCCTGCCTGGAGACCCTGTTCTGTGACGGGACAACGGGTTCCCTGCTCGAAGACTCTGTTCTGTGAAGGGACAACGGGTTCCCTGGGTGGAGACCATGTTCTGTGACGGGACAAGGGGTTCCCAGCGTGGAGGCCCTGATCTATGACGGGAAAACGGGTTCCCTGCTTGGAGACCCTGTTCTGTGACGGGACAACGGATTCACTGCGTGGAGATCCTGTTCTGTGACGGGACAACGGGTTCCCTGCGTGCAGACCCTGTTCTGTTACGGGACAAAGTTTTCCATGCCTGGATACCCTGTTCTATGACGGGACAACGGGTTCCCTGTGTGGAGTCCCTGTTCTCTGACGGGACAACCGGTTCCCTGCGTGGAGACCCTGTTCTGTGACGGGACAAGTGGTTTCCTGCCTGGAGACCCTGTTCTGTGACGGGACAACGGGTTCCCTGCCTGGAGACCCTGTTCTGTGACGGGACAACGGGTTCCCTGCCTGGAGACCCTGTTCTGTGATGGGACAACGGTTTCCCCTGCGTGGAGACACTGTTCTGTGACGGGACAATGGGCTCCCTGCGTGGAGAACCGGTTCCGTGACGGGACAATGGGCTCCCTGCGTGGATAACAGGTTCCTTGAAGTGGCAATGGGCTCCCTGCGTGTAGAAACTCCTCCGTGACGGGGCAATGGGCTCCCTGCCTGGAGAACCTGTTCCGTTAAGGGGCAATGGGCTCCCTGCATGGAGAACCTGTTCCATGAAAGGGCAATGGGCTCCCTGCGTGGAGAACCTGTTCCATGAAAGGGCAATGATCTCCCTGCGTTGAGAACATGTTCCGTGACGGGGCAATGAGGTCCCTGAGTGGAGAACGCGTTCTGTGACGGGACAATGGGCTCCCTACATGGAGAACGTGTTCTGTGACGGGGCAATGGGTTCCCTGCGTGGAGAACGTGGTCTGTGACGGGACTACGGGTTCCCAGCGTGGAGACCCTGTTCTGTGACGGGGCAACGGGTTCCATGCCTGGAGACCCTGTTCTATGACGGGACAAGGGGTTACCAGCGTGGAGACCCTGTTCCGTGACGGGACAACGGGATCCCTCCTTGGAGAACCTATTCTGTGATGGGACAAGGGGTTCCCTGCCTGGAGACCCTGTTCTGTGACGGGACAAGGGGTTCCCTGCGCAGAGACCCTGTTCTGTGATGGGACAACGATTACCCTTCCTGGAGGCCCTGTTCTGTAACGGGACAACGCACTCCCTGCCTGGAGACCCTGTTCCGTGACGGGACAACGTGTTCCCAGCGCGGAGACCCTATTCTGTGACGGGACAACGGGTTCCCTGTGCGGAGACCCTGTTCTTTGACGGGACAGCGGGTTCCCTGCATGAAGACCCTGTTCTGTGACGGGACAAGGGGTTTCCTGCCTGGAGACCCTCTTCTGTGACGGGGGAACGGGTTCCCTGCGTGGAGAGCCTGTTCTGTGACGGGACAATGGGTTCCCAGCGTGGAGAACCTGTTCCGTGATGGGACAAGTGGTTCCCTGCGTGGAGGACATTTTCCCTGTCGAGAAAACTGGTTCCCTGCGTGGAGACCCTGTTCCATGACAGGACAATGGGTTCCCTTCCTGGAGAACTTGTTCCGTGACGGGACAATTGCTTCCCTGCCTGGGGACCCTGTTCCGTGACGGGACAAATGCTCCCTGCATGGAGAACCTGTTCCGTGACGGGGCAATGGGCTCCCTGCGTGGAAAACGTGTTCTGTGATTGGTCAACGGCCTCCCTGCGCCGAGAACCTGTTCCGTGAGGGGGCAAAGGGTTCCCTAATGGGAGAACATGTTCCGTGACGGGACAATGGGTTCCCTTCGTGGAGAACATGTTCCTTGACATTACAATGGGCTCCCTGCATGGAGAACGTGGTCTGTGACAGGACAATGGCCTCCCTGCACGGAGAACCTTTTCCGTGATGGGGCAATGAGGTCCCAGAGTGGAGAACGCTGTCTGTGACGGGACAAGGGGCTCCCTACATGGAGAACGTGTTCTGTGACGGGGCAATGGGCTCTCTGTGTGGAGAACGTGTTCTGTGACGGGACAATTGGCTCCCTGCGTAAAGACTCTCTTCTGTGACGTGAACAAGTGTTCCCTGCCTGGAGACCCTGTTCTGGGACGGAACAAGGGGTTTCCTGCCTGGAGACCCTGTTCCGTGACGGGACAACGGGTTCCCAGCGTGGAGAACATATTCCGTGATGAGACAATGGGTTCCCTGCGTGGAGAACTTTTCCCTGTGGGGACAACTGGTTCCCTGCCTGGAGACCCTGTTCCGTGACGGGACAATGGGTTCCCTGCCTGGAGAACCTGTTCCGTGACGGGACAATGGCTTCCCTGCCTGGAGACCCTGTTCTGTGATGGGACAACGGGTTCCCTGCGTGGAGACCCTGTTCTGAGACGGGATAAGGGGTTCCCTGGGTGGAGACCCTGTTCTGTGACGGGACTACGGGTTCACTGCGTTCAGAGCCTGTTCTTTGACAGGCCAGCGGGTTCCCTTCGTGAAGACCCTATTCTCTGATGGGACAACGGGTTCCCTGCGTGAAGACCCTCTTCTGTGACGGGACAACGGGTTCCCTGCTTGGAGACCTTGTTCTGTGACGGGACAAGGGGTTCCCAGGGTGGAGACCCTGTTCTGTGACGGGACAAGGGGTTTCCTGCCTGGAGATCATGTTCTGTGACGGGACAAGGGGTTTCCTGCCTGGAGACCCTGTTCCGTGACGGGACAACGGGTTCCCAGCGTGGACAACATGTTCCGTGATGGGACAATGGGTTCCCTGCGTGGAGAACCTTTTCCCTGTCGGGACAACTGGTTCCCTGCCTGGAGACCCTGTTCCATGACGGGACAATGGGTTCCCTGACTGGAGAACCTGTTCCGTGACGGGACAATGGTTTCCCTGCCTGGAGAACCTGTTCCGTGACGGGACAAAGGCTCTCTGCGTGGAGAACCGGTTCCGTATTGGGACAATGGGCTCCCTGCGTGGAGAACCGGTTCCGTGATGGGACAATGGGTTCCCTGCCTGGAAACCCTGTTCTGTGGCGGGACAATGGGCTCCCTGCGGGGAGAACCGGTTCCGTGATGGGACGATGGGTTCCCTGCGTGGAGAACATATTCCGTGACGTGGCAATGGGCTCCCTGCTTGGAGAACCTGTTCCTTTAAGGGGCAATGGCTTCCCTGCATGGAGAACCTGTTCCTTTATGGAGCAATGGGCTCCCTGCGTGGAGGACCTGTTCCGTGACGGGGTAACGGGCTCCCTGCGTGGAGAACATGTTCCGTGATGGGACAATGGGCTCCCTGCGTGGAGAACCGGTTCTGTGGGGGGGCAAATAATCTCCCTGCATGGAGAACCTGTTCCGTGACGGGGCAATGGGCTCCCTGCGTGGAGAACGTGTTCTGTGACGGGACAATGGCCTCCCTGCGTGGAGAACGTGTTCTGTGCCGGTACAATGGGCTCCCTGTGAGGAGATCGTGTTCTGTGATGGGACAATGGGCTCCCTGAGTGGAGAACGTGTTCTTTGATTGGTCAAGGGCCTCCCTGCGTGGAGAAACTGTTCAGTGAGGGGACAAGGGGTTCCCTGCCGGGAGACCCTGTTCTGTGACGGGACAAAGGGTTCCCTGCCTATAGACCCGGTTCTGTGACGGGAAAAAGGATTCCCTGCATGGAGACCCTGCTCCGTGAAGGGACAAAGGGTTCCCACATTGGAGACCCTTTTCTGTGTCTGGACAAGGGATTCCCTGTGTGCAGACTCTGTTCTGTGACGGGACAACGGTTTCCCTGCATGGAGACCCTGTTCTGTGATGGGACAACGGGTTCCCCGACTGGAAACCCTGTTCTGTGACGGGACAAGTGGTTCCCTGCTCGGAGACTCTGTTCTGTGAAGGGACAACGGGTTCCCTGCATGGAGACCCTGTTCTGTGATGGGACAACGGGTTCCCCGACTGGAAACCCTGTTCTGTGACGGGACAAGTGGTTCCCTGCTCGGAGACTCTGTTCTGTGAAGGGACAACGGGTTCCCTGCTTGGAGACCCTGTTCTGTGACGGGACAAGGGGTTCCCTGTGTGGAGACACTGTTCTGCGACGGGACAAGGGGTTCCCTGCCTGGAGACCCTGTTCTGTGACGGGACAACGGGTTCCCTGCTTGGAGAACCTGTTCCGTGATGGGACAAGTGGTTCCCTGCGTGGAGACCCTGTTCTGTGATAGGACAAAGGTTACCATGCCTGGAGACCCTATTCTGTGATGCGACAAGGGGTTCCCTGTGTGGAGACCCTGTTCTGTGACGGGACAACGGGTTCCCTGTGTGGAGACCCTGTTCTGTGACTTGACAAGGCGTTCCCTGCCTGGAGACACTGTTCAGTGACGGGACAACGGGTTCCCTCCTTGGAGACCCTCTTCTGGGACGGGACAAGGGGTTCCCTGACTGGAGACCCTGTTCTGTGACGGGACAAGGGGTTCCCTGCGCGCAGACCCTGCTCTGTGACGGGACAACGGGATCCCTCCTTGGAGAACCTATTCTGTGATGGGACAAGGGGTTCCCTGCCTGGAGATCCTGTTCTGTGACGGGACAGGGGGTTTCCTGCGCAGAGACCCTGTTCTGTAACGGGACAACGATTTCCCTTCCTGGAGGCCCTGTTCTGTAACGGGACAACGGGTTCCCTGCTTGGAGAACCTGTTCCGTGACGGGACAACGGGATCCCTCCTTGGAGAACCTATTCTGTGATGGGACAAGGGGTTCCCTGCCTGGAGACCCTGTTCTGTGACGGGACAGGGGGTTCCCTGCGCAGAGACCCTGTTCTGTAACGGGACAACGATTTCCCTTCCTGGAGGCCCTGTTCTGTAACGGGACAATGGGTTCCCTGCTTGGAGAACCTGTTCCGTGACGGGACAACGGGTTCCCTGTTCGGAGACCCTGTTCTTTGACGGGACAGCGGGTTCCCTGCGTGAAGACCCTGTTCTGTGGTGGGACAAGGGGTTTCTTGCCTGGAGACCCTCTTCTGTGACGGGACAACGGGTTCCCTGCGTGGAGAGCCGGTTCCGTGAAGGGACAATGGGTTCTCAGCGTGGAGAACCTGTTCCGTGATGGGACAATGGGTTCCCTGCGAGGAGAGCTTTTTCCCTGTCGAGAAAACTGGTTCCCTGCGTGGAGACCCTGTTCCATGACGGGACAATGGGTTCCCTTCCTGGAGAACTTGTTCCGTGATGGGTCAATTGCTTCCCTGCCTGGGGACCATGTTCCGTGACGGGACAAATGCTCCCTGCGTGGAGAACCTGTTCCGTGACGGGGCAATGGGGTCCCTGCTTGGAGTACGTGTTCTGTGACGGGGCAATGGGCTCCCTGCGTGGAGAACGTGTTCTGTGATTGGTCAACGGCCTCCCTGCGCCGAGAACCTGTTCCGTGAGGGGGCAAAGGGTTCCCTAATGGGAGAACATGTTCCGTGACGGGACAATGGGTTCCCTTCGTGGAGAACATGTTCCGTGACGTTACAATGGGCTCCCTGCGTGGAGAACGTGGTCTGTGACAGGACAATGGCCTCCCTGCACGGAGAACCTGTTCCGTGATGGAGCAATGAGGTCCCAGAGTGGAGAACGCGGTCTGTGACGGGACAATGGGCTCCCTACATGGAGAACGTGTTCTGTGACGGGACAATGGGCTCTCTGTGTGGAGAACGTGTTCTGTGACGGGACAATGGGCTCCCTGCGTGGAGATCGTGGTCTATGAAGGGGCAATGGGCTCCTTGCCTGGAGAACATGCTCCGTGACGGGACAATGGGTTCCATGCTTGGAGAACGTGTTTTGTGACGGGACAATGGGTTCCCTGTGTGGAGAACGTGTTCTGTGATGGGACAATGGGTTCCCTGAGTGGCGAACATGTTCCGAGACGGGACAATGGGTTCCCTGCGTGGCGAACATGTTCCATAACAGTTCAATGGGTTCCCTGCGTGGCGAACGTGTTCCGTGACGGGACAATGGGCTTTCTGAGTGTAGAACGTGGCCTGTGAAGGGGCAATGGGCTCACAGCGGGGCGAACATGTTCCGTGAATGTAAAATGGGTTCCCTGAGTGGCAAACGTGTTCTGTGACGGGACAATGGGCTCCCTGCGTAGAGAACGTGTTCGGTGAAGGGACGATGAGATCCCTGAGTGGAGAACGTTGTCTGTGAGGGGGCAATGGGTTCCCTGCGTGGAGAACGTGTTCTGTGATTGGTCAATGGCCACCCTGCGTGGAGAACCTGTTCCGTGACGGGACAAAGGCTTCCCTTCTTGGAGAACATGTTCCGTGACGGGACAAGGGGTTCCCTGAGTGGAGAACATGTTCCGTGACGGGACAAGGGGTTTCCTGCGTGTAGACCCTGTTCTGTGACTGGACAACGGGTTCCCTGCGTAGAGGATCTGTTCTGTGATGGGACAATGGGTTCCCTGAGTGGAGACCCTGTTCTGTGACAGGATAAGGGGTTCCCTTCTTGGAGACCCTGTTCTGTGAAGGGACAACGGGTTCCCTTCGTGGAGACCCTGTTCTGTGACGGGACAACGGGTTCCCAACGTGGAGACCCTGTTCTGTGATGGGACAACGGGTTCCCTGCGTAGAGACTCTGTTCTGTGACGGGAAAAGGGGTTTCCTGCGTGGAGGACCTGTTCTGGGACGGAACAAGGGGTTTCCTGTCTGGAGACCCTGTTCCGTGACGGGACAACGGGTTCCCTGTGTGGAGAACATATTCCGTGATGAGACAATGGGTTCCCTGCGTGGAGAACCTTTTCCCTGTCGGGACAACCGGTTCCGTACCTGGAGACCCTGTTCCGTGACGGGACAATGGCTTCCCTGCCTGGAGAACCTGTTCCGTGGCGGGACAATGGCTTCCCTGCCTGGAGACCCTTTTCTGTGACGGGACAATGGCTTCCCTGCGTGGAGACCCTGTTCTGAGACGGGACAGCGGGTTCCCTGCGTGGAGACCCTGTTCTGAGACGGGATAAGGGGTTCCCTTCGTGGAGACCCTGTTCTGTGACGGGACTACGGGTTCACTGCGTTGAGAGCCTTTTCCTTGACAGGTCAGCGGGTTCCCTGCGTGAAGACCCTGTTCTGTGACGGGACAACGGGTTCCCTGCATGGAGACCCTGTTCTGTGACGGGACAAAGGGTTCCCTGCGTGGAGACCCTGTTCTGTGACGGGACAACGGGTTTCCTGCCTGGAGACCCTGTTCCGTGACGGGACAACGGGTTCCCTGCGTGGACAACATGTTCCGTGATGGGACATTGGGTTCCCTGCTTGGAGAACCTTTTCCCTGTCGGGACAACTGGTTCCCTGCCTGGAGACCCTGTTCCGTGATGGGACATTGGGTTCCCTGCTTGGAGAACCTTTTCCCTGTCGGGACAACTGGTTCCCTGCCTGGAGACCCTGTTCCATGATGGGACAATGGGTTCCCTGACTGGAGAACCTGTTCCGTGACGGGACAAAGGCTCCCTGCGTGGAGAACAGGTTCCGTGTCGGGACAATGGGCTCCCTGCGTGGAGAACCGGTTACGTGACAGGACAATGGGTTTCCTGCCTGGAAACCCTGTTCCGTGACGGGACAATGGGCTCCCTGCGTGGAGAAACTGTTCCGTTAAGCGGCAATGGCTTCCCTGCATGGAGAACCTGTTCCTTTATGGAGCAATGGGCTCCCTGCGTGGAAAACATGTTCCGTGATGGGACAATGGGCTCCCTGCGTGGAGAACCTGTTCCGTGACGGGGCAATGGGCTCCCTGCGTGGAGAACCTGTTCTGTGGCGGGGCAAATAATCTCCCTGCATGGAGAACCTGTTCCGTGACGGGGCAATGGGCTCCCTGCGTGGAGAACGTGTTCTGTGACAGGTCAATGGGCTCCCTGTGAGGAGAACATGTTCTGTGATGGTATAATGGCCTCCCTGCATGGAGAACGCGGTCTGTGACGGGACAATGGGCCTCCCTACATGGAGAACGTGTTCTGTGACGGGACAATGGGCTCCCTGCGTGGAGAACGTGTTCTGTGACGCGACAATGGGCTCCCTGCGTGGAGATCGTTGTCTATGAGGGGGCAATGGGCTCCCTTCGTGGAGAACCTGTTCTGTGATGGGACAATAGGCTACCTGCATGTAGAACGTGTTCTGTGACGGGACAATGGGTTCCCTGCGTGGAGAACATGTTCCGTGACGGGACAATGGGTTCCCTTCTTGGAGAATATGTTCCGTGACGGGACAATGGGTTCCCTGCGTGGCGAACATATTCCGTGACGGGTCAATGGGTTCCCTGCGTGGCGAACCTGTTCTGTGACGGGACAATGGGCTCCCTGCGTGGAGAACGTGTTCTTTGACGGGACGATGAGATCCCTGCGTGGAGAACGTTGTCTGGGAGGGGGCAATGGGCTCCCTGCGGGGAGAACCTGTTCCGTTACGGGACAAAGGGTTCCCTTCTTGGAGAACATGTTCCGTGACGGGACAATGGGTTCCCTGCGCGGAGAACCGGTTCCGTGACGGAAAAATAGGTTCCCTGCGTGGAGAACCTCTTCTGTGACGGGACTACGGGTTCCCTTCTTGGAGAACCTGTTCTGTGACGGGACAAGGGGTTCCCTGCGTGGAGAACTTGTTCTCTGACGGGACAAAGGGTTCCCTGCATGGAGACCCTGTTCTTTGAGAGACAAAGGGTTCCCTGCGTGGAGACCCTGTTCCGAGACGGGACAATGGCTTCCCTGCCTGGAGACCCTGTTCCATGACGGGACAATGGGCTCCCTGCATGGAGAACCGGTTCCGTGACGGGACAACGGGTTCCCTGCGTGGAGAACACGTTCCGTGACGGGGCAATGGGCTCCCTGCATGGAGAACCTGGTCCGTGAGGGGGCAATGATCTCCCTGCGTGGAGAACCTGTTCCGTGAGGGGGCAAATAATCTCCCTGCATGGAGAACCTGTTCCGAGACGGGGCAATGGGGTCCCTGCGTGGAGAACGTGCTCTGTGACGGGACAATGGGCTCCCTGCGTGGAGAACGTGTTCTGTGGCGGGACAAGAGGTTCCTTGCCGGGAGAACATGTTCCGTGACGGGACAATGGGCTCCCTGCGTGGCGAACATGTTCCGTGATGGGACAATGGGTTCCCTGCATGGCGAACATGCTCCGTGACAGTTCAATTGGTTCCCTGCGTGGCGAACGTGTTCCGTGACGGGACAATGGGCTCCCTGCGTGGCGAGCATGTTCTGTGACGGGACAATGGGCTTCCTGCGTGTAGAACGTGGTCTGTGAAGGGGCAATGGGCTCCCTGCGTTGCGAACATGTTCCGTGAATGTACAATGGGTTCCCTGAGTGGCGAACATGTTCTCTGACGGGACAATGGGCTCTCTGCATGGAGAGCATGTTCCGTGAGGGGACAATGGGCTCCCTGCGTGGAGATCATGTTCCGTGACGGGACAATGTCTCTCTGCATGGAGAGCATGTTCCGTGACGGGACAATGGGCTCCCTGAGTGGAGAACATGTTCCATGACGGGACAATGGGCTCCCTGCTTGGAGAACATGCTCTGTAACGGGACAATGAGCTCCCGGCGTGGAGAACATGTTCCGTGAGGGGGCAATGATCTCCCTGCGTGGAGAACCTGTTCCGTGAAGGGGCAAATAATCTCCCTGCATGGAGAACCTGTTCCGAGATGGGGCAATGGGCTCCCTGCATGGAGAACCTGTTCCGTGATGGGGCAACGGGGTCCCTGCGTGGAGAACGTGTTCTGTGACGGGACAATGGGCTCCCTGCGTGGAGAACGTGTCCTGTGATTGGTCAACGGCCTCCCTGCTTTTAGATCGTGGTCTATGAGCGTGCAATGGGCTCCCTTCGTGGAAAACCTGTTCTATGATGGGACAATGGGCTCCCTGCGTGTAGAACGCGGTCTGTGACGGGACAATGGGTTCCCTGTGTGGAGAACGTGTTCTGTGACGGGACAATGGGCTCCCTGCGTGGAGAACGTGGTCTGTGAAGGACAATGGGCTCCCTGCGTGGAGGACGTGGTCTGTGATTGGTCAATAGCCTCCCTGCGTGGAGAACCTGTTCCGTGACGGGACAAAGGCTTCCCTTCTTGGAGAACATGTTCCGTGACGGGACAATGGGTTCCCTGAGTGGAGAACATGTTCCGTGACGGGACAAGGGGTTTCCTGCCTGGAGACCCTGTTCTGTGACGGGACAACGGGTTTCCTGCCTGGAGACCCTGTTCCGTGACGGGACAACGGGTTCCCAGCGTGGAGAACATGTTCCGTGATGGGACAATGGGTTCAATGCGTGGAGAACCTTTTCCCTGTCGGGAAAACTGGTTCCCTGCCTGGAGACCCTGTTCCATGACAGAACATGTTCCCTGCCTGGAGAACATGTTCCGTGTCGGGACAATGGCTTACCTGCGTGGAGACCCTGTTCTGTGACGGGACAATGGGTTCCCTGCGTGGAGACCCTGTTCTGTGACGGGATAAGGGGTTCCCTGCGTGGAGACCCTTTTCTGCGACGGGACAACGGGTTCCCTGCGTGAAGACCCTGTTCTGTGACGGGACAAGGGGTTCCCAGGGTGGAGACCCTGTTCTGTGACGGGACAAAGGGTTCCCTGCGTGGAGACCCTGTTCTGTGACGGGACAAGGGGTTTCCTGCCTGGAGATCCTGTTCTGTGACGGGACTAGGGGTTTCCTGCCTGGAGACCCTGTTCAGTGATGGGACAACGGGTTTCCTGCGTGGAGACCCTCTTCTGTGACGGGACAAGGGGTTTCCTGCCTGGAGACCCTGTTCTGTGACGGGACAACGGGTTCCCAGCGTGGAGAACATGTTCCGTGATGGGCCAAAGGCTCCCTGCGTGGAGAACCGGTTCCGTGTCGGGACAATGGGCTCCCTGCGTGGAGAACAGGTTCCGTGACGGGACAATGGGTTCCCTGCCTGGTAACCCTTTTCCGTGACGGGACAATGGGCTCCCTGCGTGGAGAACGTGTTCCGTGGCGGGACAATGGGCTCCCTGCATGGAGAACCGGTTCCGTGATGGGACAATGGGCTCCCTGCGTGGAGAACCGGTTCCGTAGCGGGGCAGTACGCTCCCTGCGTGGAGAACATGTTTCGTGACGTGGCAATGGGCTCCCTGCGTGGTGAACATGCTCCGTGAAGGGGCAATGGCCTCCCTGCATGGAGAACCTGTTCCTTTAGGGAGCAATGGGCTCCCTGTGTGGAGAACCTGTTCTGTGACGGGGCAACGGGCTCCCTGCGTGGAGAACATGTACCGTGATGGGGCAATGAGGTCCCTGAGTGGAGAACGTGTTCTGTGATGGGACAATGGGCTCCCTGCGTGGAGACCGTGTTCCGTGAAGGGACGATGAGATCCCTCCGTGGAGAACGTTGTCTGTGAGGGGGCAATGGGCTCCCTGCATGGAGAACGTGTTCTGTGAGGGGACAATGGCCTCCCTGCGTGGAGAACCAGTTCCGTGAAGTGACAAAGGGTTCCCTTCTTGGAGAACATGTTCCGTGACGGGACAATGGGTTCCCTGAGTGGAGAACATTTTCCGTGACGGGACAAAGGGTTCCCTGAGTTTAGAACATGTTCCGTGACAGGACAATGGGCTCCCTGCGTGGAGAACCTGTTCTGTGTCGGGTCAAAGGGTTCCCTCCGTGGAGACCCTGTTCTGTGATGGGACAACGGGTTCCCTGCCTGGAGACCCTGTTTTGTGAAGGGACAACTTGTTCCCTGTGTGGAGACACTGTTCTGTTATGGGACAATGGGTTCCCTTCGTGGAGACCCTGTTCTGGGATGGGACAACGGGTTCCCTGCCGGGAGACCCTGTTCTGTGATTGGAAAACGGGTTCCCTGCGTGGAGACCCTGTGCTGTGAAGGGACAAGGGGTTTCCTTCGTGGAGACCCTGTTCAGTGACGGGACAACGGGTTCCTTGCGTGGAGACCCTTTTCTGTGACGGGACAAGGGGTTCCTTGCCCGGAGAACCTGTTCTGTGACGGGACAACGGGTTCCCTGCGTGGAGACCCTGTGCTGTGACGGGACAACGGGTTCCTTGCCTGGAGACCCTGTTCTGTGACGGGACAAGGGTTTCCCTGCTTGGAGACCCTGTTCTGTGACGGGACAACGGGTTCCTTGCGTGGAGACCCTTTTCTGTGACGGGACAAGGGGTTCCTTGCCAGGAGAACCTGTTCTGTGACGGCACAAGTGGTACACTGGATGGGGACCCCGTTCTGTGACGGGACAACGGGTTCCCTGCCTGGAGACCCTGTTCTGTGATGGGACAAGGGTTTCCGTGCGTGGAGACCCTGTTCTGTGACGGGACAACGGGTTCCCTGTGTGGAGACCCTGTTCTGTGACGGGCCAAGGGGTTCCCTGTGTGGAGACACTGTTCTGCGACGGGACAAGGGGTTCCCTGCGTGGAGACCCTGTTCTGTGACGGGACAACGGGTTCCCTGCTTGGAGAACCTGTTCCGTGACGGGACAAGGGGTTCCCTACCTCGAGACCCTGTTCTGCGATAGGACAAAGGTTACCATGCCTGGAGACCCTGTTCTGTGATGCGACAAGGGGCTCCCTGTGTGGAGACCCTGTTCTGTGACGGGACAACGGGTTCCCGTCCTGGAGACCCTGTTCTGTGACGGGACAAGGGGTTCCCGACGCGCAGACCCTGTTCTGTGACGGGACAACGGGTTCCCGGGGTGGAAGCCCTGTTCTGTGACTGGACAACGGGTTCCCTGCTCGGAGATCCTATTCTGTGACGGGACAATGGGTTCCCTGCGTGGAGACCCTGTTCTGCGATGGGACAAGGGGTTCCCTGCCTGGAGACCCTGTTCTGTGAGGGAACAACGGGTTCCCTGCGTGGAGACCCTGTTCTGTGACGGGACAACGGATTCCCTGCTGGCAGACCCTGTTCCGTGACGGGAAAACGGGCTCCCAGCGTGGAGACCCTGTTCTGTGACGGGACAACGGGTTCCCTGCCTGGACACCCTGTTCAGTGACGGGACAACGGGTTTCCTGTGTGGAGACCCTGTTCTGCGACGGGACAACAGGTTCCCAGGCTGGATGCACTGTTCTGTGAAGGGACAACGAATTCCCTGCCTGGAGACCCTGTTCTGTGTCGGGACAACGGGTTCCCTGCTTGGAGACCCTGTTCTGTGACGGGACAAAGGGTTCCCTGCCTGGAGACCCTGTTCTGTGACGGGACAGGGGGTTCCCTGCCTGGAGACCCTGTTCTGTGACGGGACAACGGGTTCCCTATGCGAAGACATTGTTCTGTGATGGGACAAGAGGTTCCCTGAGTGGAGAACCTGTTCTGTGACGGTACAACGGGTTCCTAGCGGGGAGAACTTCTTCTGTGACGTCACAGCGGTTTCCCTGCCTCGAAACCCTGTGCTTTGACGGGACAACCGGTTCCCTGCGTGGAGACCCTGTTCTGTGACGGGACAAGTGGTTTCCTGCCTGGAGACCCTGTTCTGTGACGGGACAACGGGTTCCCTGCCTGGAGACCCTGTTCTGTGACGGGACAACGGGTTCCCTGCTTGGAGACCCTGTTCTGTGACAGGACAATGGGCTCCCTGCGTGGAGAACCGGTTCCGTGACGGGACAATGGGCTCCCTGCGTGGATAACAGGTTCCTTGACGTGGCAATGGGCTCCCTGCGTGTAGAACCTCCTCCGTGACGGGGCAATGGGCTCCCTGCCTGGAGAACCTGTTCCGTTAAGGGGCAATGGGCTCCCTGCATGGAGAACCTGTTCCATGAAAGGGCAATGGGCTCCCTGCGTGGAGAACCTGTTCCATGAAAGGGCAATGATCTCCCTGCGTGGAGAACATGTTCCGTGACGGGGCAATGAGGTCCCTGAGTGGAGAACGCGTTCTGTGACGGGACAATGGGCTCCCTACATGGAGAACGTTGTCTGTGACGGGGCAATGGGTTCCCTGCGTGGAGAACGTGGCCTGTGACGGGACTACGGGTTCCCAGCGTGGAGACCCTGTTCTGTGACGGGGCAACGGGTTCCATGCCTGGAGACCCTGTTCTATGACGGGACAAGGGGTTACCAGCGTGGAGACGCTGTTCCGTGACGGGACAACGGGATCCCTCCTTGGAGAACCTATTCTGTGATGGGACAAGGGGTTCCCTGCCTGGAGACCCTGTTCTGTGACGGGACCAGGGGTTCCCTGCGCAGAGACCCTGTTCTGTGATGGGACAACGATTACCCTTCCTGGAGGCCCTGTTCTGTAACGGGACAACGCGCTCCCTGCCTGCAGAACCTGTTCCGTGACGGGACAACGTGTTCCCAGCGCGGAGACCCTATTCTGTGACGGGACAACGGGTTCCCTGTGCGGAGACCCTGTTCTTTGACGGGACAGCGGGTTCCCTGCATGAAGACCCTGTTCTGTGACGGGACAAGGCGTTTCCTGCCTGGAGACCCTCTTCTGTGACGGGACAACGGGTTCCCTGCGTGGAGAGCCTGTTCTGTGAAGGGACAATGGGTTCCCAGCGTGGAGAACCTGTTCCGTGATGGGACAAGTGGTTCCCTGCGTGGAGGACATTTTCCCTGTCGAGAAAACTGGTTCCCTGCGTGGAGACCCTGTTCCATGACAGGACAATGGGTTCCCTTCCTGGAGAACTTGTTCCGTGACGGGACAATTGCTTCCCTGCCTGGGGACCCTGTTCCGTGACGGGACAAATGCTCCCTGCATGGAGAACCTGTTCCGTGACGGGGCAATGGGCTCCCTGCGTGGAAAACGTGTTCTGTGATTGGTCAACGGCCTCCCTGCGCCGAGAACCTGTTCCGTGAGGGGGCAAAGGGTTCCCTAATGGGAGAACATGTTCCGTGACGGGACAATGGGTTCCCTTCGCGGAGAACATGTTCCGTGACCTTACAATGGGCTCCCTGCATGGAGAACGTGGTCTGTGACAGGACAATGGCCTCCCTGCACGGAGAACCTTTTCCGTGATGGGGCAATGAGGTCCCAGAGTGGAGAACGCTGTCTGTGACGGGACAAGGGGCTCCCTACATGGAGAACGTGTTCTGTGACGGGGCAATGGGCTCTCTGTGTGGAGAACGTGTTCTGTGACGGGACAATTGGCTCCCTGCGTAGAGACTCTGTTCTGTGACGTGAACAAGTGTTCCCTGCCTGGAGACCCTGTTCTGGGACGGAACAAGGGGTTTCCTGCCTGGAGACCCTGTTCCGTGACGGGACAACGGGTTCCCAGCTTGGAGAACATATTCCGTGATGAGACAATGGGTTCCCTGCGTGGAGAACTTTTCCCTGTGGGGACAACTGGTTCCCTGCCTGGAGACCCTGTTCCGTGACGGGACAATGGCTTCCCTGCCTGGAGACCCTGTTCTGTGACGGGACAACGGGTTCCCTGCGTGGAGACCCTGTTCTGTGACGGGACAACGGGTTCCCTGCGTGGAGACCCTGTTCTGAGACGGGATAAGGGGTTCCCTTCGTGGAGACCCTGTTCTGTGACGGGACTACGGGTTCACTGCGTTGAGAGCCTGTTCTTTGACAGGCCAGCGGGTTTCCTGCGTGAAGACCCTATTCTGTGATGGGACAACGGGTTCCCTGCGTGGAGACCCTGTTCTGTGACGGGACAACGGGTTCCCTGCTTGGAGACCTTGTTCTGTGACGGGACAAGGGGTTCCCAGGGTGGAGACCCTGTTCTGTGACGGGACTAGGGGTTTCCTGCCTGGAGACCCTGCTCTGTGACGGGACAAGGTGTTTCCTGCCTGGAGACCCTCTTCTGTGACGGGACAAGGGGTTTCCTGCCTGGAGACACTGTTCCGTGACGGGACAACGGGTTCCCAGCGTGGACAACATGTTCCGTGATGGGACAATGGGTTCCCTGCGTGGAGAACCTTTTCCCTGTCGGGACAACTGGTTCCCTGCCTGGAGACCCTGTTCCATGACGGGACAATGGGTTCCCTGACTGGAGAACCTGTTCCGTGACGGGACAGTGGTTTCCCTGCCTGGAGAACCTGTTCCGTGACGGGACAAAGGCTCTCTGCGTGGAGAACCGGTTCCGTATTGGGACAAAGGCTCCCTGCGTTTAGAACCGGTTCCGTGATGGGACAATGGGTTCCCTGCGTGGAGAACCGGTTCTGTGGGGGGGCAAATAATCTCCCTGCATGGAGAACCTGTTCCGTGACGGGGCAATGGGCTCCCTGCGTGGAGAACGTGTTCTGTGACGGGACAATGGCCTCCCTGCGTGGAGAACGTGTTCTGTGCCGGTACAATGGGCTCCCTGTGAGGAGATCGTGTTCTGTGATGGGACAATGGGCTCCCTGAGTGGAGAACGTGTTCTTTGATTGGTCAAGGGCCTCCCTGCGTGGAGAAACTGTTCAGTGAGGGGACAAGGGGTTCCCTGCCGGGAGACCCTGTTCTGTGACGGGACAAAGGGTTCCCTGCCTATAGACCCGGTTCTGTGACGGGAAAAAGGATTCCCTGCATGGAGACCCTGCTCCGTGAAGGGACAAAGGGTTCCCACCTTGGAGACCCTTTTCTGTGTCTGGACAAGGGATTCCCTGTGTGCAGACTCTGTTCTGTGACGGGACAACGGTTTCCCTGCATGGAGACCCTGTTCTGTGATGGGACAACGGGTTCCCCGACTGGAAACCCTGTTCTGTGACGGGACAAGTGGTTCCCTGCTCGGAGACTCTGTTCTGTGAAGGGACAACGGGTTCCCTGCTTGGAGACCCTGTTCTGTGACGGGACAAGGGGTTCCCTGTGTGGAGACACTGTTCTGCGACGGGACAAGGGGTTCCCTGCCTGGAGACCCTGTTCTGTGACGGGACAACGGGTTCCCTGCTTGGAGAACCTGTTCCGTGATGGGACAAGTGGTTCCCTGCGTGGAGACCCTGTTCTGTGATAGGACAAAGGTTACCATGCCTGGAGACCCTGTTCTGTGATGCGACAAGGGGTTCCCTGTGTGGAGACCCTGTTCTGTGACGGGACAACGGGTTCCCTGTGTGGAGACCCTGTTCTGTGACTTGACAAGGCGTTCCCTGCCTGGAGACACTGTTCAGTGACGGGACAACGGGTTCCCTCCTTGGAGACCCTCTTCTGGGACGGGACAAGGGGTTCCCTGACTGGAGACCCTGTTCTGTGACGGGACAAGGGGTTCCCTGCGCGCAGACCCTGCTCTGTGACGGGACAACGGGATCCCTCCTTGGAGAACCTATTCTGTGATGGGACAAGGGGTTCCCTGCCTGGAGATCCTGTTCTGTGACGGGACAGGGGGTTTCCTGCGCAGAGACCCTGTTCTGTAACGGGACAACGATTTCCCTTCCTGGAGGCCCTGTTCTGTAACGGGACAACGGGTTCCCTGCTTGGAGAACCTGTTCCGTGACGGGACAACGGGATCCCTCCTTGGAGAACCTATTCTGTGATGGGACAAGGGGTTCCCTGCCTGGAGACCCTGTTCTGTGACGGGACAGGGGGTTCCCTGCGCAGAGACCCTGTTCTGTAACGGGACAACGATTTCCCTTCCTGGAGGCCCTGTTCTGTAACGGGACAACGGGTTCCCTGCTTGGAGAACCTGTTCCGTGACGGGACAACGGGTTCCCTGTTCGGAGACCCTGTTCTTTGACGGGACAGCGGGTTCCCTGCGTGAAGACCCTGTTCTGTGGTGGGACAAGGGGTTTCTTGCCTGGAGACCCTCTTCTGTGACGGGACAACGGGTTCCCTGCGTGGAGAGCCGGTTCCGTGAAGGGACAATGGGTTCTCAGCGTGGAGAACCTGTTCCGTGATGGGACAATGGGTTCCCTGCGAGGAGAGCTTTTTCCCTGTCGAGAAAACTGGTTCCCTGCGTGGAGACCCTGTTCCATGACGGGACAATGGGTTCCCTTCCTGGAGAACTTGTTCCGTGATGGGTCAATTGCTTCCCTGCCTGGGGACCATGTTCCGTGACGGGACAAATGCTCCCTGCGTGGAGAACCTGTTCCGTGACGGGGCAATGGGGTCCCTGCTTGGAGTACGTGTTCTGTGACGGGGCAATGGGCTCCCTGCGTGGAGAACGTGTTCTGTGATTGGTCAACGGCCTCCCTGCGCCGAGAACCTGTTCCGTGAGGGGGCAAAGGGTTCCCTAATGGGAGAACATGTTCCGTGACGGGACAATGGGTTCCCTTCGTGGAGAACATGTTCCGTGACGTTACAATGGGCTCCCTGCGTGGAGAACGTGGTCTGTGACAGGACAATGGCCTCCCTGCACGGAGAACCTGTTCCGTGATGGAGCAATGAGGTCCCAGAGTGGAGAACGCGGTCTGTGACGGGACAATGGGCTCCCTACATGGAGAACGTGTTCTGTGACGGGACAATGGGCTCTCTGTGTGGAGAACGTGTTCTGTGACGGGACAATGGGCTCCCTGCTTGGAGATCGTGGTCTATGAAGGGGCAATGGGCTCCTTGCCTGGAGAACATGCTCCGTGACGGGACAATGGGTTCCATGCTTGGAGAACGTGTTTTGTGACGGGACAATGGGTTCCCTGTGTGGAGAACGTGTTCTGTGATGGGACAATGGGTTCCCTGAGTGGCGAACATGTTCCGAGACGGGACAATGGGTTCCCTGCGTGGCGAACATGTTCCATAACAGTTCAATGGGTTCCCTGCGTGGCGAACGTGTTCCGTGACGGGACAATGGGCTTTCTGAGTGTAGAACGTGGCCTGTGAAGGGGCAATGGGCTCACAGCGGGGCGAACATGTTCCGTGAATGTAAAATGGGTTCCCTGAGTGGCGAAAGTGTTCTGTGACGGGACAATGGGCTCCCTGCGTAGAGAACGTGTTCGGTGAAGGGACGATGAGATCCCTGAGTGGAGAACGTTGTCTGTGAGGGGGCAATGGGTTCCCTGCGTGGAGAACGTGTTCTGTGATTGGTCAATGGCCACCCTGCGTGGAGAACCTGTTCCGTGACGGGACAAAGGCTTCCCTTCTTGGAGAACATGTTCCGTGACGGGACAAGGGGTTCCCTGAGTGGAGAACATGTTCCGTGACGGGACAAGGGGTTTCCTGCGTGTAGACCCTGTTCTGTGACTGGACAACGGGTTCCCTGCGTAGAGGATCTGTTCTGTGATGGGACAATGGGTTCCCTGAGTGGAGACCATGTTCTGTGACAGGATAAGGGGTTCCCTTCTTGGAGACCCTGTTCTGTGAAGGGACAACGGGTTCCCTTCGTGGAGACCCTGTTCTGTGACGGGACAACGTGTTCCCCGGCTGGAGACCCTGTTCTGTGATGGGACAACGGGTTCCCTGCGTAGAGACTCTGTTCTGTGACGGGAAAAGGGGTTTCCTGCGTGGAGGACCTGTTCTGGGACGGAACAAGGGGTTTCCTGTCTGGAGACCCTGTTCCGTGACGGGACAACGGGTTCCCTGTGTGGAGAACATATTCCGTGATGAGACAATGGGTTCCCTGCGTGGAGAACCTTTTCCCTGTCGGGACAACTGGTTCCGTACCTGGAGACCCTGTTCCGTGACGGGACAATGGCTTCCCTGCCTGGAGAACCTGTTCCGTGGCGGGACAATGGCTTCCCTGCCTGGAGACCCTTTTCTGTGACGGGACAATGGCTTCCCTGCGTGGAGACCCTGTTCTGAGACGGGACAGCGGGTTCCCTGCGTGGAGACCCTGTTCTGAGACGGGATAAGGGGTTCCCTTCGTGGAGACCCTGTTCTGTGACGGGACTACGGGTTCACTGCGTTGAGAGCCTTTTCCTTGACAGGTCAGCGGGTTCCCTGCGTGAAGACCCTGTTCTGTGACGGGACAACGGGTTCCCTGCATGGAGACCCTGTTCTGTGACGGGACAAAGGGTTCCCTGCGTGGAGACCCTGTTCTGTGACGGGACAAGGGGTTTCCTGCCTGGAGACCCTGTTCCGTGACGGGACAACGGGTTCCCAGGGTGGACAACATGTTCCGTGACGGGACATTGGGTTCCCTGCTTGGAGAACCTTTTCCCTGTCGGGACAACTGGTTCCCTGCCTGGAGACCCTGTTCCATGATGGGACAATGGGTTCCCTGACTGGAGAACCTGTTCCGTGACGGGACAAAGGCTCCCTGCGTGGAGAACAGGTTCCGTGTCGGGACAATGGGATCCCTGCGTGGAGAACCGGTTACGTGACAGGACAATGGGTTTCCTGCCTGGAAACCCTGTTCCGTGACGGGACAATGGGCTCCCTGCGTGGAGAAACTGTTCCGTTAAGCGGCAATGGCTTCCCTGCATGGAGAACCTGTTCCTTTATGGAGCAATGGGCTCCCTGCGTGGAAAACATGTTCCGTGATGGGACAATGGGCTCCCTGCGTGGAGAACCTGTTCCGTGACGGGGCAATGGGCTCCCTGCGTGGAGAACCTGTTCTGTGGGGGGGCAAATAATCTCCCTGCATGGAGAACCTGTTCCGTGACGGGGCAATGGGCTCCCTGCGTGGAGAACGTGTTCTGTGACAGGTCAATGGGCTCCCTGTGAGGAGAACATGTTCTGTGATGGTATAATGGCCTCCCTGCATGGAGAACGCGGTCTGTGACGGGACAATGGGCCTCCCTACATGGAGAACGTGTTCTGTGACGGGACAATGGGCTCCCTGCGTGGAGAACGTGTTCTGTGACGCGACAATGGGCTCCCTGCGTGGAGATCGTTGTCTATGAGGGGGCAATGGGCTCCCTTCGTGGAGAACCTGTTCTGTGATGGGACAATAGGCTCCCTGCATGTAGAACGTGTTCTGTGAAGGGACAATGGGTTCCCTGCGTGGAGAACATGTTCCGTGACGGGACAATGGGTTCCCTTCTTGGAGAATATGTTCCGTGACGGGACAATGGGTTCCCTGCGTGGCGAACATATTCCGTGACGGGTCAATGGGTTCCCTGTGTGGCGAACATGTTCCGTGACGGGTCAATGGGTTCCCTGCGTGGCGAACCTGTTCTGTGACGGGACAATGGGCTCCCTGCGTGGAGAACGTGTTCTTTGACGGGACGATGAGATCCCTGCGTGGAGAACGTTGTCTGTGAGGGGGCAATGGGCTCCCTGCGGGGAGAACCTGTTCCGTTACGGGACAAAGGGTTCCCTTCTTGGAGAGCATGTTCCGTGACGGGACAATGGGTTCCCTGCGCGGAGAACCGGTTCCGTGACGGAAAAATAGGTTCCCTGCGTGGAGAACCTCTTCTGTGACGGGACTACGGGTTCCCTTCTTGGAGAACCTGTTCTGTGACGGGACAAGGGGTTCCCTGCGTGGAGAACATGTTCCGTGACGGGACAATGGGTTCCCTTCTTGGAGAATATGTTCCGTGACGGGACAATGGGTTCCCTGCGTGGCGAACATATTCCGTGACGGGTCAATGGGTTCCCTGTGTGGCGAACATGTTCCGTGACGGGTCAATGGGTTCCCTGCGTGGCGAACCTGTTCTGTGACGGGACAATGGGCTCCCTGCGTGGAGAACGTGTTCTTTGACGGGACGATGAGATCCCTGCGTGGAGAACGTTGTCTGTGAGGGGGCAATGGGCTCCCTGCGGGGAGAACCTGTTCCGTTACGGGACAAAGGGTTCCCTTCTTGGAGAACATGTTCCGTGACGGGACAATGGGTTCCCTGCGCGGAGAACCGGTTCCGTGACGGAAAAATAGGTTCCCTGCGTGGAGAACCTCTTCTGTGACGGGACTACGGGTTCCCTTCTTGGAGAACCTGTTCTGTGACGGGACAAGGGGTTCCCTGCGTGGAGACCCTGTTCTTTGAGAGACAAAGGGTTCCCTGCGTGGAGACCCTGTTCCGAGACGGGACAATGGCTTCCCTGCCTGGAGACCCTGTTCCATGACGGGACAATGGGCTCCCTGCATGGAGAACCGGTTCCGTGACGGGACAACGGGTTCCCTGCGTGGAGAACACGTTCCGTGACGGGGCAATGGGCTCCCTGCATGGAGAACCTGGTCCGTGAGGGGGCAATGATCTCCCTGCGTGGAGAACCTGTTCCGTGAGGGGGCAAATAATCTCCCTGCATGGAGAACATGTTCCGAGACGGGGCAATGGGGTCCCTGCGTGGAGAACGTGCTCTGTGACGGGACAATGGGCTCCCTCCGTGGAGAACGTGTTCTGTGGCGGGACAAGAGGTTCCTTGCCGGGAGAACATGTTCCGTGACGGGACAATGGGCTCCCTGCGTGGCGAACATGTTCCGTGATGGGACAATGGGTTCCCTGCATGGCGAACATGCTCCGTGACAGATCAATTGGTTCCCTGCGTGGCGAACGTGTTCCGTGACGGGACAATGGGCTCCCTGCGTGGCGAGCATGTTCTGTGACGGGACAATGGGCTCCCTGCGTGGAGAACGTGGTCTGTGAAGGACAATGGGCTCCCTGCATGAAGAACGTGTTCTGTGACGGGACAATGGGCTCCCTGCCTGGAGAACGTTGTCTGTGACGGGACAATGGGCTCCCTGTTGGAAAACGTGGTCTGTGATGGGACAATGGGCTCCCTGCATGGAGAACGCAGTCTGTGACGGGACAATGGGATCCCGACATGGAGAACGTGTTCTGTGACAGGACAATGGGCTCCCTGCGTGGAGATCGTGGTCTATGAGGGGGCAATGGGCTCCCTTCGTGGAGAACCTGTTCTGTGATGGGACAATAGGCTCCCTGCTTGTAGAACGCGGTCTGTGACGGGACAATGGGTTCCCCGCGTGGAGAACGTGTTCTGTGACGGGACAGTGGTCTCCCTGCATGGAGACCCTGTTCTGTGACGGGACTATGGGCTCTCTGCGTGGAGAACGTGGTCTATGAGGGGGCAATGGGCTCCTTGCCTGGAGAACATGTTCCGTGACGGGACAATGGTTTCCCTGAGTGGAGAACATGTTCCGTGATGGGACAATGGGTTCCCTGCGTGGCAAACATGTTCCGTGATGGGACAATGGGTTCCCTGCGTGGCGAACATGTTCCGTGACGGGTCAATGGGTTCCCTGCATGGAGAACCTGTTCCGTGACAGTTCAATGGCTTCCCTGCATGGCAAACGTGTTCCGTGAGGGGACAGTGGGCTCCCTGCATGGCGAACATGTTCCCTGAAGGGGCAATGGGCTCTCTGCGTGGAGAACATGTTCCGTGAATGGACAATGGGTTCCCTGCGTGGCGAACCTGTTCTGTGACGGGACAATGGGTTCCCTGCGTAGCGAACATGTTCCGTAACGGGACAATTGGCTCCCTGCGTGGCGAACATGTTCCGTGACGGGACAATGGGCTCTCTGCATGGAGAACATGTTCCGTGATGGGACAATGGGCTCCCTGCGTGGAGAACATGTTCGTGAGGGGACAATGGGCTACCTGCGTGGAGAACATGTTCCGTGACAGGACAATGGGCTCCCTGCGTGGAGAACATGTTCCGTGACTAGACAATGGGCTCCCTGCGTGGAGATCGTGGTCTATGAGGGGCAATGGGCTCCTTGCCTGGAGAACATGTTCCGTGACAGGACAATGGGTTCCCTTGTTGGCGAACATGTTCCGTGACGGGACAATGGGCTCTCTGCATGGAGAACATGTTCTGTGAGGGGACAATGGGCTCCCTGCGTGGAGAACATATTCCGTGAGGGGACAATGGGCTCCCTGCGTGGAGAACATGTTCGTGAGGGGACAATGGGCTACCTGCGTGGAGAACATGTTCCGTGACAGGACAATGGGCTCCCTGCGTGGAGAAAATGTTCCGTGACTAGACAATGGGCTCCCTGCGTGGAGATCGTGGTCTATGAGGGGGCAATGGGCTCCTTGCCTGGAGAACATGTTCCGTGACAGGACAATGGGTTCCCTTGTTGGCGAACATGTTCCGTGACGGGACAATGGGCTCCCTGCGTGGAGATCGTGGTCTATGAGGGGGCAATGGGCTCCTTGCCTGGAGAACATGTTCCGTGACGGGACAATGGGTTCCCTTGTTGGCGAACATGTTCCGTGACAGGACAATGGGCTCCCTGCGTGGAGAACGTGGTCTGTGACGGGACAATGGGCTCCCTGCTTGGAGAACATGTTCCGTGACGGGACAATGGGCTCCCTGTGTGGAGAACATGTTCCGTGACGGGACAATGGGTTCCCTGCGTGGCGAACACGTTCCGTGACGGGACAATGGGTTCCCTGCATGGCGAACATGTTCCGTGACAGTTCAATAGGTTCCCTGCATGGCGAATGTGTTCCGTGACGGAAAAATGGGCTCCATGCATGGCGAACATGTTCCGTGATGGGACAATGGGCTCCCTGCGTGGAGAACGTTGTCTGTGAGGGGGCAATGGGCTCCCTGCGTGGTGAACATGTTCCGTGATGGGACAATGGGTTCCGTGCGTGGCGAACATGTTCCGTGACTGGACAATGGGTTCCTTGCGTGGCGAACATGTTCCGTGATGGGACAATGGGCTCCCTGCGTGGAGAACATGTTCCGTGATGGGACAAAGGGCTCCCTGTGTGGAGAACATGTTCCGTGATGGGACAAAGGGCTCCCTGTGTGGAGAACATGTTCCGTGACGGGACAATTTCTTCCTTGTGTTTAGAACATGTTCTGTGATTGGACAAATTGTTTTGTCATTGGAGAGCTTGTTCTGTGATTGATGCATTTGGTCTATGACTGGAGAACTTGTTCTGTGATTGATGCATTTGGTCTATGACTGGAGAACTTGTTCTGTGATTGATGCATTTGGTCTATGATTGGAGAACTTGTTCTGTGATTGATGCTTTTGGTGTATGACTGGAGAACTTGTTCTGTGATTGATGCATTTGGTCTATGACTGGAGAACTTGTTCTGTGATTGATGCTTTTGGTCTATGATTGGAGAATTTGTTCCGTGGCTGGAGAGTTTGGACTTTGATCGGAGAATTTGTTCCGTGGCTGGAGAGTTTGGACTTTGATTGGAGAATTTGGTCTTTGGAGAACTTCTGTTGATTGGATAATTTGGTCTATGATTGGAGTACTTGTTGTGTGATTGGGGAAATTGGTCTTTGGAGAATTTGTTCTGTGATTGGAGAGTTTGGCCTATGATTGGAGAATTTGTTCTTTGGAAAATTTGGTCTTTGATGGGAATACTTGTTCTGTGATCAAAGAATTGGTTCTATGACAGGAAAATTTGTTCGGTGATTGGAGAATTTGGTCTGTGATTGGAGAATTTGTTCTATGATTGGAGAAATTGTTCTGTGATTTTTAGGACTTGGCGTGTGCGTGGAGGACTTGGCGTGTGTGTGGAGGACTTGGCGTGTGCGTGGAGGACTTGGCGTGTGCTTGGAGGACTTGGCGTGTGCTTGGAGAATTTGTTTTTTGATTTGAGATTTTTTTCTGTGATTGGAATATTTGGTCTGTGATTGGAGTACTTGTTCTCTGATTGCAGAATTTGGTCTCTTTTTGGAGAATTTGTTCTGTGATTGGAGAATTTTGTCTGGAGAATTTGTTTGGTGGTTGGGGAATTTGGTATGTGGTTGGAGAAATTGTTCTGTGATTTTAGAATTTGGTCTATGACTGGAGAACTTGTTGTGTGATTGGAGAATTTGATCTTTAATTGGAGAAGTTAGTCTGTGATTGGGGAATTCGTTCTGTGATGGGAGAAATTGTTCTGTGATTATAGAACTTGTTCTATGTTTGGGGAATTTCATTTTTCTTTGGAGATCTTGTTCTGTCAGGCACTTTTTCTGTGTTTGGAGAATTTGGTCTATGATTGAAAGTCTTGTTCTGTAATTGGAGCATTTGGTGTATGACTAGAGAACTTGTTCTGTGGAAAATTTTGTCTTTGATTGTAGAACTTGTTCTGTGATTGCAGAATTTGTTCTGATTGGAGAACATGTTCTGATAGGAAAATTTGGTCTATTATGGTGGAAATTGTTCTGTGATTTTCAGAATTTGGTGTATGATTGTAAATTTTGTTCTGTAATTGAAGCATTTGGTCTATGACTGTTGAACTTGTTCTGTGGAAAATTTTGTCTTTGTAGAACTTATTCTCTGATTGGAGAACTTGGTCTCTGATTGATTGGAGCACTTGGTCTCTGGTTGATTGGAGAACTTGGTCTCTGATTGATTGGAGAACTTGGTCTCTGATTGATTGGAGAACTTGGTCTCTGATTGATTGGAGAACTTGGTCTCTGATTGATTGGAGAACTTGGTCTCTGATTCGAGAATTTTGTCGAAGATCGGGTAACTTGGTGTCTTTGTGGAGGACTTGTAACTAGATGATCTTAAGGTCCTTTCCTACCCCAACTGTTCTATGATTCTGTACCTTGGTCTTTGATTGAACAAGATTATGCGTCAGTGCTGAACTGGGAATTTTCATTGAAGAAACGTAATGTCTGTGGGATTGTGTTTTTTAGTGGATAGTTTTTATTGTGGTGCTCCCTCCCTCCTTCCTTTCCTTCCTCCCTTCCTCCCTCCCTTCCTCCCTCCCTCTTTCCTTCCTTTCCTTCCTCTTTCCTTCCTTCCTTTCCTTCCTCTCTTCCTTCCTTCCTCCCTTCTTTCCTTCCTCCCTTCCTTCCTTCTTCCTTCCCTTCCTCTTTCCTTCCTCTTTCCTTCCTCCTTCCTTCCTTCCTTCCTCCCTCCCTCCCTCTTTCCTTCCTTTCCTTCCTCCCTTCCTCCCTTCCTTCCTTCCTCCCTCCCTCCCTCTTTCCTTCCTTTCCTTCCTCCCTTCCTCCCTCCCTTCCTCCCTACCTCTTTCCTTCCTTTCCTTCCTCTTTCCTTCCTCTTTCCTTCCTCTTTCCTCCTTCCTTCCTCTTTCCTTCCTCTTTCTTCCTTCCTTCCTTCCTTCCTTCCTTCTTTCCTTCCTCTTTCTTTCCTTCCTCTTTCCTTCCTTCCTCTTTCCTTCCTTCCTTCCTCTTTCCTAACTCCCTTCCTCCCTTCCTTCTCTCCCCGGATAGGGGAGGCAGGCAGGCAGGCAGGAGACAGTGGTCGGGGAGCAGGCGCGGAGCCTGGCGCACGCACAGGTGGGCTGTGGATGGTGGGGGTGTGCGTGTGATGGGGGTGGGGGTTTGTGGGGGTGGGGGGGGTGTTTCTGTTTATTTTATTTTATTATACTTCATTTTATTTTATTTATTTTATTTTTCGGAGGAGTTCTCCGTGTGTTTCGCTTGGGGTTTCTCGGTATTTTTTTTTCTCTTTTGCTTTTCTCCTCTCTCCTCCTTTTTCGGCCCACGCCCTCCGCCCCGCCTCCCCCAACCCCCACATTTGATTTTTGGAACCTCGGCAGGGAGCGCGGCAGGAGGGGGACGGGAGGCCACGCCCTGTCGGGACTTTCCGTCCGCCGCCTAGGGCAAGGGAGCCGACAGGGACGCCGCCGGGTCCTAAGCTCTCCCTGCTGCCGCCCTTCCTTCTTGCCTTCCCCAGGGCGGCAAACCCGCCGGCAGAAGGCGGCGCGGGAGGTTGGGGAAGGGGGAGCGTCCGGGCTCTTCGCGAACCGCCGGCGATCGACGGGGGAGGAGGAGAGGGGAAGGAGAGGCGCGCGTTCGTACACACGCACGTACACCTGCACTCATACGCGTACACTCGTACACATAGACACGCCCAGGCGCGAGAGCGCTGGGACATGGGGCGGGGGGGCTTTGGGGCCAGGGGCCTGTCGGAGGGTTCCGCGCACCCTCTCAGGCAGAAATGAAGTCGGGTTTGTTCCGCTGTTGGCAGCTGCCGCCGCCTCCTCTTTCAATAAAACGAAGGCGTAAGGGAAAGGAGAGGGAGGGAGGGAGGGGCGGATGGACGGAGGGAGGGAGAGACCGAGAACGTAAACCGAGAGAGAAAGGGAAGGAGAATACAAACGCCAACGGGGTGTGCGCGAGGTTCTTTTTGCACAGAAACCTTCCCGAGGGGGTGGGGGTGGCGAATGCCGGGGCAGAGGGCGATCGATGGATCGATAGACTGATGAAAACAAATGAATTTAAAACAAAACAAGAAAAAAGAAAAAGCAGAATACATATAAAATGAAGAAAAAAAATATTAAACCCCAAAACCAAAACAGCTCCACCACAAAACAGCATCCCAAAACCACCTCCCACCCCAAAAAAAAAAAAACACAAAAAATATATAAAAAAAAAACCCACCAAAACACAAACCACAAACAAAACGACTCACACAAAAAAAAAAAAAAAAAAAAAAAAAAAAAAAAAAAAAAAAAAAAAAAAAGTAAGAAGGGAGTCCAAGGTCTAGCACCGTCACTGCGCCCCCGTTACCTGCTCCCTCTGCCCGCAGCGAACCAGCACAGGCCAGGTCCGCCAGTGGCAAGCCGCACACACCCGCACCGCAGCCCCCTCCCCCCGCAATCTGGCCCCCCCCCCCGACCTAGCCAGCTGTCGTAGGCCGGGTCTATCTACTGCAGTGACTACTATATACTCTCCCCCGCCAATACCCCCCCAAACACTCCCTTCCCCCCCCTCCCCCCCTTCCAACCAGGCGATGGAAGCCAAGTCTGCCTCCTGTACTTACTATAGCCGTCGGAGGCCAGGTCTACCTCCTCAAGCTTTTAAGTATACATACGCACACTCCCCCCCCCTTCCCCAGCCAGCCGGTGGAGGCCAGCTGTATGCGGAAGGCACCGGGGGGAAGGGAAAGAAAGCATGGACGACCCACCTCGGCAGCCAGGTCTACCTCCGGGACACTGAGGGCCCCAGAAGCAGCGCTTCTGGGGAGAGGACAAACCCCCTCTTCCCTTCGGCTGCCCAAGGGGGCCGGGGGTCGTGCCCGACCGACGCGCCCCCGGCCATCCCCCTCCCGCCGCCACGAGCGACCGGGGGACCAGGGAAGGGAGAGAGAGGAGACGCGGCAGGGAGGCGGCGGGCGAGGCACCCCCTCCCCCGGCTTCTCTCGCCGAGCGGACGACGGCCCTGCCGGGCGGCCTGTGCCAGCCACGGGACAAAAGCTTGTGTCAAGGGCTGATTCTCAATAGATCGCAGCAAGGGAGCTGCTCTGCTACGTACGAAACCCTGACCCAGAATCAGGTCGTCTACGAATGATTTAGCGCCGGGTGCCCCACGATCATGCGGTACGCGACGGGGGAGAGGCGGCGCCGCATCCGTCCGCCCCTCCGCTCCCGACCACGAGCGGAGCTCCGCACCGGGCCCGCCCCCCCCCGAAAAGGGAGGCAGCAGGTGGCCGGCTATCGCGAGCCCACCGAGGCGCCGGCGGCGCTGCGGTACCCCTACGTCTAGGCGGGATTCTGACTTAGAGGCGTTCAGTCATAAGCCCGCAGATGGTAGCCTCGCGCCAGTGGCTCCTCAGCCAAGTGCACACACCAGGGGTCTGAACCTGCGGTTCCTCTCGTACTGAGCAGGATTACTATTGCAACAACACATCATCAGTAGGGTAAAACTAACCTGCCTCACGATGGTCTAAACCCAGCTCATGTTCCCTATTAGTGGGTGAACAATCCAACGCTTGGTGAATTCTGCTTCACAATGATAGGAAGAGCCGACATCAAAGGATCAAAAAGCGACATCGCTATGAATGCTTGGCCGCCACAAGCCAGTTATCCCTGTGGTAACTTTTCTGACACCTCCTGCTTAAAACCCAGAAAGCCAGAAGGATCGTGAGGCCCCGCTTTCACGGTCTGTATTCGTACTGAAAATCAAGATCAAGCGAGCTTTTGCCCTTCTGCTCCGCGGGAGGTTTCCGTCCTCCCTGAGCTCGCCTTAGGACACCTGCGTTACGCTTTGACAGGTGTACCGCCCCAGTCAAACTCTCCACCTGCCACTGTCCCCGGAGCGGGTCGCACCCGGCCAGCGCCGGGCGCTTGGCGCCAGAAGCGAGAGCCGCCCCCGGGGCTCGCCCCACCGCCTCACCGGGTAAGTGAAAAAACGATCAGAGTAGTGGTATTTCACCAACGGCCGGGATGCCGGCGGGCGGGTCGCCCCGCGCCGCCCAGCGCGAGCCCGGCCTCCCACTTATTCTACACCTCTCATGTCTCTTCACAGCGCCAGACTAGAATCAAGCCCAACAGGGTCTTCTTTCCCCACTGATTCCACCAAGCCCGTTCCCTTGGCTGTGGTTTCGCTGAATAGTAGGTAGGGACAGTGGGAATCTTGTTCATCCATTCACGTACGTCACTAATTAGATGAGGAGGCATTTGGCTACTTTAAGAGAGTCATAGTTACTCCCACCTTCATTGCGCCGCGGGTTTTCGGGACGGCCCCTGACTCGCGCACGTGCTAGACACCTTAGTCCGTGTTTCAAGACGGGTCGGGTCGGTAGAAGACATCACCGCGGACCTCGGGCGCCGGGGCGCGGCCGCGCAGGGCCCGGCGGTGCCGCGCGGTCAGGGCGCACTGAGCGCAGTCCGCCCCAGTTGACAGCGGCGCTGGGGGCCGGCGGGCCCGGCTCCCGCTCCCCGGCGGGCCGCGGACCACCCCCAATAAGGGGGGGCCCTGCACCACCGGGGCGGGGAAGGGCGCGGCGGCGGTCCTCTCCCTCGGCCCCGGGATTCGGCGAGACCTGCTGCCTGGGCGTTCTAACACCCGGCCGCCGCTCGCGCGGCGCCGGGCCACCTGCCCGCCGGAGGCCTTCCCAGCCGACCTGGAGCCAGTCGCGGCGCACCGCCGCGGAGGAAATGCGCCCGGCCAGGGCTGGTCGACGGCCGGGCGGCGGTCCCCGCGCCGGCCCGCCCCCCCCGGCCCGCCCCCGCAGGCGGGTGCCCGGGGGACGGAGGGGAGGCGGAGGCGGGGATCCGCCGGACCCGCGCCGCCCGGCCGCAACTCGCCGGGTTGAATCCTCCGGGCGGACTGCGCGGGCCCCACCCGTTTGCCTCTTAACGGTTTCACGCCCTCTTGAACTCTCTCTTCAAAGTTCTTTTCAACTTTCCCTTACGGTACTTGTTGGCTATCGGTCTCGTGCCGGTATTTAGCCTTAGATGGAGTTTACCACCCGCTTTGGGCTGCATTCCCAAGCAACCCGACTCCGAGAAGCCCCGGGCCCGGCGCGCCGGGGGGCCGCTACCGGCCTCACACCGTCTGCGGGCTGCGGCCTCGATCACAAGGACTTGGGTCCCCCGAGAGCGCCGCCGGGGAGAGGGGCTTCTGTACGCCACATGGCTCTTCCCTCTTCACTCGCCGTTACTGAGGGAATCCTCGTTAGTTTCTTTTCCTCCGCTGACTAATATGCTTAAATTCAGCGGGTCACCACGTCTCATCTGAGGTCGCAAGCCCGAGGGAACGCACGCACAGACGGCCGGCAGCGCCGTGACGAGGGCGGACGAGCCCCAGCCCGGAGACGGCCCTGAGTACACGTCGTGCTCAGACGCGCCCGGAGACAGCCCCCCGCGGGACGGCAGGGAACAACGACGACGGGGCCGTGGGAAGCCCCCCACCACCGTCTCCACCACCCCTTCGCGGTGCACGTGCGGCAGCACGGCACGGTACCGTTGCGGTACCCACCCGCAGACAGCCGCCCACGCAGGAGAGTGGGGGGAACTGGTGGGGGGAGCGAGGCACGCGCCTCCGGCCCCAACTGCCTCTCTCCCAACCACCGCGCCAGGCCCGACTGGCCGGCCGAGCCTCGGCGCCCACGACGGGACGAGCTCCTCCGGAACAGGCTCTCCGGGAGCGGGGAGCTGCGGAGCGCCCCCCAAGTCTCCATTTGGGGGGACGAAGGCCCGCGCGCAGGCGGGCCTGCGAGGCACCCCAGCCGCGCCGCTGCGGCAGTCGGCACCACCACCCGCTTGGGCGAGGCGTGGCAGCGCAGCCGGTGATTGATCATCAAGCGACGCTCAGACAGGCGTAGCCCCGGGAGGAACCCGGGGCCGCAAGTGCGTTCGAAGTGTCGATGATCAATGTGTCCTGCAATTCATATTAATTCTCGCAGCTAGCTGCGTTCTTCATCGATGCACAAGCCAAGTGATCCACCGCTAAGAGTTGTCTGCCTTTCGGCACCACCCCGCGCGCGAGGGGGGGCCAGGACCGCTCGCCGAAAGCGGACCCCTTTTTCTCTGAGGATGGTCCCACCGCCCCCCCGACGAGCGGACAGCACGACTGGAGCCTCGCCTCGGCTGACCGTACGAGCAACACACGGACATAAAGGGGTGGACGGCAGGAAAACGACCACCACTCCGAACAGCAAAAGGCCGGGGAACCCGCTCTCCTGAGCCCACCTGGGAAACGCACCTTGCTCACTTCGGAGGCAGCCCAGGCACTCAGGCTCAGCACGGACTCCTCACGGCAGCGCCGGCGTGGCCGACCGCACCGCACCTGCCCGCCTCCTTCGCTCCGGCATGCGGAGGCTGCCGCTAGGCGGGAGCGGCAGGGGGGTGCCCCACTGGACCCGCGCGCGCCTCCCCGCCCCGCGCCTTATGGCAACGGGACACGCTCCGATTCTCAGGGCACTCGCCCCCGCTGAAGCCTCCGCGGCGCCACCGCCACACCGGAGAAGCGGTGAACACCAGAGCCCACCGGCCGACGTGGCACGCCACACCCGCGGGGATGCCAGATGGGCACCGTCCACCGCGCCTGGCCGGCCACCCTCCCGGAAACTGCCGCTGCCACCTGTCACCCTCCGCTCCTCGCCATGAGTGCGGGGCCGGGCACGGAGGTGGGCAGCGCTGAGCCAGGGGGCAGCACTCGCTCTCCCCGCTTCCACGTGGAGACCGAGAGTTAACCGCCCCCAGCTGCCCGCCCTTCCTTGCCCGGCTCGGCCGGGGAGGGCAGCAAGGGAAAGCGACGGGCGAGGCCCGGGGCCGGGACGGCCGCAACCGGTGGCGGGCACCCTCCAGGAACGACCGCAGCGCGGAGCACAGGCGCCGCCACCGGGCCGGGCTGCCGACTTCACCGGTGGCAGGAGGTCACCGAAGGCTTCGGCCGGGTGGCACCGAAGAACGGAGCGTGCCGGTGCGCTGCGACGGACGGGAGGGGACAGAGGCGTGGCGGCGTGGCGACCTGGCGGTCGCCCTGGCGAGGCCCCCGCCAGGGCAGGGGAACTCGCCACCCCCCCCGATGGAGAGCCCGCGCTCCCGCCGGGGGGGGCCGCCTTGCGAGGAGAGGACGGGTCGACCGCGGCAGACTGCGCGGCGGCTCTCTCCGCCGAGACCGTACCGCGGAGAAGGGGGGGCAGCGGGACCCCTCCCCGGCGCAGGCGCCGGCCACCCAGGGGGTTCCGCGGGAGAGACTCCCACCCCCCTGAAGGCGTTGCCGCAGCCACGCTCCCGCCACCTGTCCCTGCCAGGTCGACACCGAGCCACCCGAGTCTTTAAACCCCCGCCCAGCTCCGCGGCCTCCAGCCCCCGCCCCGTGGCGGGGACGAACGGCGGGCCGCGCGAGCCCGGACGCTAGG